>APFE030858124.1:11823-61901 GCA_000404065.3 Pinus taeda
AATGGAGTTAAAAACTTTTTAAATTGCATGTAAATGGGCATAGAATTGTAAGACCTAGAAAGGCATGTGTACCCCTAGGAAATTAGTGATAAAGTCTTGAGTTAAACCTAGGTGATAGAGGGGAATTCCAAATCATAGGATACCTTCGATATAAAATTTGAGAGTAGGGCCTAAACATGAACGGTACTAGCTCACTTGGTCATTTTTCTAGATTTGTCCAAGGGAAATCCAAACTTAAGGTTTAATGGGTGGATTGTTAGGTAAACTTGACTCAATGAAAAGTCAAAGTAGTGGTGGTTTTAGGCACACAGTTTTGGTTAGCCATGTTTTTTTCAGCATTGATTGCATGTAATTAATCCTTTAAAAGGATTGGGAATACTTTATTGTAATGTGCCAAGGAGGTGAGTAGTGAAGGCTCACTTGGCCGACTTTCCCAGGTTTTTCCCAAGGGACTAATAGAATTATGTTAGTTGGTTTTCCCAAGATTAGAGTTTTCTAGGATAAAAATTGTGTTTATGCATGTTTTCTGTTGTTGGTAAATTTATTTATCTCTATTGATTTTTCTTTGTAAGTGTAATACCTATCCCCTCATCCATGGAACCTTCTCTTAATGTTTCTTTAATTTCATCAAAAATATCCCCTAGCATGCCTTTAGAGAGGGAAGAAGTTAGTAAGGTGAGGGAGTCAAAAAAATAAATAAGGGGACTTTGCGATCTAAATATTACCTACTAAGATTGGCTTTGCGTACCCTAAAAAGGGTTACGATCTCATGTCCAAAGCAAGGTCTAAGGAGGACTTAGCCTCTATAGGAGGGTCACCCTTAGACAATTACATTGTTCCTTAGGTGGTAAGGAAATTGAATCTATAAATGGCATAGAAAATGGTATGTTGGATATCAAAATAGGAAATAGGAAGAAAAGCTTTAATAGGGCATCCCTGTGATATGAATTTCTGTCAATGTAAGACAACTAGGGGGTGCCTCCAAACTAAACGCCACCAAAAGGCTCATTAGATCTCATAGTCTCGGGATTATTCTCATTCAAGAAATGATGGTACCTGGTGTTAAAGACCATGCAAATTTTAAGCTCTTGCTAATATATTGGTTCATTTATACTTTGGATGTAGATAGTTTATTTAGCAGTTTAATATCAGCCTAGCACCCAAATTTTGAGGCTCTCTTGAAATCCACTTATAATTGGGCCACCTGAGTGGATTTGATATCTACAAAATTTGGGTTTATGATTGAAGTTTTAAAAATAAGTGGGTTGTATTCAGAAAGAAGATCTTTTTAGGAGTTAGTGGATTCTTCTACAGTGTTTGATGATTCTTCCCTTCTCATTAGAGGATACTTAAATCTCACTCTTTCACTACGATAAATTCAGGGGTCTCATGCAAGGGAGGATCCACTAGAAATTTTTGTGATTCACTTTTTTAAGAGGCATAGACCAGTTGATGTGCAATCGGCTAAGTTAGTCCAAACATGGAAGAATTACAGAAGAAGTAAGGATACCATTTCCAAAAGGATATATCCTGAGGGTTTCCTTCTAGGGAAAAATCGCTAAATTAACATAACTTATGCCTTCAGATATTTTTCCTAATGAATGGCCCAGATTGACTATGAAATTACAATATTTTACAAGGCAATTATTCATCTAATTTTTGCTTTGGGGGCAGCGCCCCCAAACCCATGCTAGGGGGGGATCCAAGGAATTGTAGTTCCCCCCTCCCCCCCCCCCCATCAGGAACTAGGATCCAACCACGACTGAAACAAAAAAAGAAACTCTGAACAATCAAGAAGATAATCAAGCTCCACACCCAACAATCTCCTACTTGGAGACTGGTTATATCAACTCTATCGTTGCTTCACTTGTTGGAAAATGCCTCTACTTGGACCTAGTTGTTTCTCATCTTCACCATCATACTTGAAGACCAATTGAAACTGATCAAAAATTCAGTTTCTCCCAAGTTACCACCTTTGTCAACATATCTATAGGATTCTGACTAGTGTGTATCTTTTCCAACTTCAATTGTCCATCTTCTAGAACTAACCATATGAAATGATACTTGAGTTGTATATGTTTTGTCTTCGAATGAAGTTGAGTGCTTTGCAAGATGAATGGAACTTTAGCTGTCACCATATAACATACTCATCTCATGCTTCTTTCCCAACTCAGTCATAAACCTTTATAACCAAATCATTTCTCTACTGACCTTTGTAGCAGCAACATACTCCACTTTTGTTTTTGAAAGTGAAACAATTTTTCACAATTTTAAAACCCAACTAGTAGTTTTTCCACCTACAATAAACACATACCCTATGGTGCTCCTCCTGCTATCTATATCACATGCCATATCTGCATCAACATATCCCTATAGAGAAATGTTTGAACCTCCAAAACATAATGCTTGATGTGTGGTACCTCTCAAATACCTAAGAACCCACTTCACTTCCATCCAATGTTATTTTCTCAGATTGTTCATATACCTACTCACAACTCCCACTGCATTTTTAATATCCGGCCTTATGCACACCATTTCATACATTAAACTTCCAATGTGGACGCATATGGAACTTTAGACATATAATCCATCTATTCCTCGGTCTTGGGACACATACACTTAGTTTGAAATGGCTAGCCAAAGGTGTTTTAACTAGTTTTTCATTCTTCATATTAATTATTTCCAACATCTTTTCTATGTACTCACTTTGATATCATGTTAATTTTCTATTTTTCCTGTATCTAGTTATTCTCATACCAAGGATTTGTTTTATAGCACCCAAATCCTTCATTTCAAATGAATTAGCTAATTTTCCTTTGAGCACATTTATTTCCTACATGTTAGACCCTACAACAAGCATGTCATCTACATAAAATAGCAATATAATATAGTTTCTATCATTTTGTTTCTTAAGATAAATAGAGTGGTCAAAGTGACATCTAGTATAACCGTGTTCAAACATAAACCTATCAAATTGTAGATACCACTGCCTTGGAGCCTGTTTTAAGCCATACAAGCTCTACTTCAACTTGCACATTAATTTCTCATTCCCTTTGACCTCATACCCTTGTGGTCATTTCATATAGACATCTTCTTCCAAATCCCCATGGAGAAAGGTTGTCTTTACATATAATTATTCAATATGCAAATATTTTGTTGTCACTAGACTTACAATAGCTTTCATTGAAGTCATTTTAACAACAAGAGAAAATATTTCATCAAATTCTATACCTCTCTTTTATGCAAACCCCTTCACCACAAGTCTAGCCTTATACTTTTTTTCCCTCCATATTCTTCCTTCAACCTATAAACCCATTTAGTTTGCAATGTTGTTTTACCTGCAGTCAACCTGACTAAGTCCCAAGTCTTGTTATATACCAAGGATTCCATCGCTTCTTTCATGGCTAGCTCCCACTTCTTCATAGTTTCTACCTGCATTACTTCTTCATATCCATTTGGTTCACAAGAATCAGTCAACAATACATAATATAATGAAGGATAATATCATTCAGGGGGTATACTTAACCTTGTATATCTTCTAACAACACTAGTAGCAGTTTCAGGTTCCTACTATTTTTGTTGCTCTTGTTGTTGTTCCTATTGTTGTTGATCATTATGATTTCCTTGAACCTTTGAATTTAATTTTCCTGTTATCTCATCAAGCACTATGTATTTTGTGTTTTCTTTTTCTTATTTCTTTGATCTTTGTACAAAAACATTTCATTGAATGCCACATCTCTACTCCTAATGATTTTATGGTTTTCATAATCATATAAGTGATAACCGAAATCATTAACACCATATCCAATGAAGGTACACTTCTTTGATTTTTCCTCAAGTTTTGTTTTCTTTTCTTTATTAATGTGGATAAATGCTTCACAACTGAAAGTCTTTAGAAATGAGTAGCTTACCTTTTTACCTGTCCATGCCTCCTTTGTAATACCACCATCCAAGGAACTTGAAGGCCCTATGTTTATTAGATAAACAACAATATCTACAACATCTGCCCAAACTTATAAGAGTAACCCTACATGCAATCTCATATACCTTGCACGCTCCATGATTATCTTGTTCATCCTTTTTGACGTGCCATTTTCTTGCAGTGTTCTTGGAATTGTCTTCTTTCTAGGAATTCCATGGTTTGAACAATAATTATCAAACTCCTTGCTGCAGTATTCACCTCCATTATCTAATTTGACACTTCAACTTATTTCATATCTCATTCTCAACCAAATCTTTCCATTTCTTAAAATTATCAAAGGCATCAAATTTATTTTGAATACAATAAACCCAAGTTTTCCTAGTTACATCATCAATAGAAGTAACATAATAATGAGAGCCACCGAGAGATGATACCTGAGCAGGTCCCCATACATCTATATGCACAAGCTATAATTTTTCACTCTTCTTTTCTTTCCCAACTCTAAGAAATTTGACTCTATTTTGTTTTCCATGGACACAATTCTCATAGAAATCCAAATCAACATGCTTCAAACCTCGCAATGAATTTCTTCATTGAAGAATCTGCATCCCCTTCTCACTCATGTGCCCAAGCCTATGATGCCATAATGTTGTATCTGCTCTTTTGGAGGTTAAAGCATTAGAAAAATTAGAAATACCATTTCATAAATACAATGTACCAACCTTTTCTCTTGTTGCTATTACCAAGGATCCTTTAGTGACCTTCCAAGTTTTGTCTGTAAATGTAGTTACATGGCCTTCACCTCCCAACTTCCCTGTTGAAATTAGATTTTTCTTTAGATATGAAACATGTCTAACCTCCTTTAATATCCATTGGTTACCATTTTGTTTATTTATAAAAACCTTTCCCATTCCAATGATTTTACAGGGTTTATCATCACCCAAATGAACCTGTCCAAAATCTCCTTGAACATAGTCATGAAAATGTTTATTATCAGGTGTGGCATGGAATGAAGCCCCTAAATATACCACTCAGGAATCAATACTACTTTCTAATGAAATAATCAAATCATCTCGCAACACATCACCTACTACATTTGCTTCATGGTTGTTCTCTTGTTGTCCATCTCCTTCTTTTCCCTTTCGATATTTACAGTATTTCTTCAAGTGTCCTTTCTTCCCACATTTCTAGCACATTATTCCCTATCTAGATTTGGATCTACCTTTCCTTGACTTAGTGTGATGTCCCAGACTCTTTCCTCTCTATACCTTTCTTCCCCTAGTCTCCACAATCAAAGCATTACCTGTTGTCTCACCTGAGTTTTTTTGTCGCATTTCCTCACTAAGGATAGCACCAACAACATCATCAAACTTTAAAGTACTAGATCCAGTGATAGAGTTACTAATGGCCATGACTAAGCCATTCCAACTTTCTAGCAGTGAGCACAAAATAATAGATCCCTAACTTCATCATAAAAATTTACCCCTACAGAATTTAACTGGTTGGTAACCATGTTAGATTCATTTAAATGATCAAAAGCAGATCCACCTTCTAACATTTTCATATTAAATAAACACTTCATAAGAAATACCTTGTTTGATGTCGACGATTTTTCATATAGTTTGACCAATGCCATCATTAGACCCTCTGTTTTCATTTCCTTTGAAATGTTGAAGGTCACTGACATTTTCAGGCGCAACTGTATTGTACCTAGTGCCTTTCTATCAAGAATCTCCCATTCTTCATTCGTCAAACTTGTCAGCTTCTTTACTTTTCCGCTCAATGGTAGGTAAAGATCCTTTTGATACAAATAATCATCCATTTGAATCTTCCATAGCTAGTAGTTTTAGTCCTTAAATTTCTCAACCCTAAACCTACCATCTTCTGTCATTTCTCCCACTCGAATCAAGAACCCTTCTTTCTTGCAAATTTATCATCCAAAGAGACCTTTAGTTCTGATACTAGTTGTTAGAAATTAATTAATAAAGGAATGAAACACATAAAATATTGCTTAAACACAAACACAGAAAGGAATAAAATAAGGAAGACACAAATATAAGTGGTTCACCTAATTTGGTCTATATCCACGGAGAAACAGTTAATCCTTCCTCTTATATTATCCAACAAAATGAAGAGGTACAACCTACAACAAATCTGTTGTAATTTTTCTCTTCGCTCTCACATAGTCTCCTCTCTCTTCCTTGCATAGAATAATTATACATAGCCAAAATAAAACCCCCTCATATAAACTGAGGGTTTCCTTCTAGGGGAAAAACCCTAAATTAACATAACTTCTATTGTGGCCAAAATTGACTACGAAATTACAATATTTTACAAGGCAATTTTTCATCTATTTTTTGCTTCAAGGTAGCGCCCTAGAACCCGGACCGGGAGGAGCGGGGGGGATCCTTAAATGATACAGATTGGATCATTATATTTTTTTCATCCATATCGATGCATTTGGAGTGGAAAAAATGGAGGAATCATCTCATGGGACCGTTTTTACCAGTGGCACCTAGTTTGGAAAAACGGGTCTGAAACCTTCCGAAAGCATTTTGAGGCATCAAATGACATTTTTTGGGGGTAAAAATTTATCTATGTAGTGTAGCACCATTTCGTGCTATTATACACACAGAGACCTTTCCAATGGCACAAGAGGTGCGTCAATCGAAGTTCGTATGCAAAAGTTATGCCACTTAGAAGTTGACATTCATGTTTTCACACCTATATTTTGGGAGGACGCTTCGTTAACCCCCATTATTCACAGAAAAGGGGCTATCCACCTGATTATTATTTAAAATACTCTAGAATATTCTATATTATAACTCTAGCTAAGAGTTTATGTAGTCAAAATTAACCACAAGTAGGCTATCGGGTTGTGTTATAACCAAGCCACTAGGAGGAAGAGGCATTAGATTATTTCAAGAGAATTTTGTTCCATAGTTGATAAAAGGTAACCAAGAAAGATAGGATTTAGATCACACAGAGAGGATTTGTGTACTATAGCATCCCACGGACCACATGCATTACTTCTTTGTACATGCATCCATATTTCCAGACAAAGAAAGAGAGTGAAGTGGTCTCACCTTCCAGCTGGGTTTTCTCCCGAAAGGATTTCCCAGAGAGAATATCTTCTATCTTATGTGTGTGTGAGAGCTTATTTTTTTCTCTAATTTTATGCATAATTTCCATTTGCATGCATGCACTAATTACAGTTAAATCTACAAATCTAGAATTTTAATAAAATTGTAATAGTGTAAAATTTCAGTATTTTAATATATTATTATCAAATCTATTGTGACAAACTGTCGAGTGGAATCCACGGAAATTTACGAATAATTTGGTATCATAGAAGGTTTCTTTTGGTATTTTCTGGATATTATAGGGATCTAGATTAGTGGGTCCGAAAATCGTAAAACCCTAATCATGGGCGATGAATCTATAAACGAACCTTATGATCCTGCAGAGGTGAGGTTTACGCAGATGGAACAAAAAGTCACAGATATCAACCACAATATAAGCCTCCGCATGGAGGGAATGAATAGAAATCTATGGATATTTGGAGAAGATGGGGGTTCGAATGCAAAGGACAAATCAGAATGGGGATCAAAATATCGGGGAGAAACAGAGAACCAGTCAAAGGAAGAGCCTGAAAAAGATCAACCCAGTGAGAGTGTCATGAACCAATCACAATCCATATTTAAACTAGAAGAAAATTTTGATATAAAGTTGTACCACGGTGAGATCAACACTCTAAAGTTGAGTCACTGGATGTAGAAATTGAAATTTTATTTCAGTGTCCATCACATCAAGGAAGCACAAAAGATCTCATTCGTGCGACTTAAATTAGAAGACCATGCACTGACTTGGTGGGAGATCCACACGAAAACCCTGAGGTTGGAGAGAGAACCTCTTGTGAATAAGTGGGAGGATTTCAAAACCCTCATTAATTCACAGTTTTATCCCATTGGGTATGTGGAGGACCAATGGATCTAGTGGCACTACTTCAGGCAAAGGTCGAGCCAAAGCATGCAGGAGTACACAACAGAATTCAGAAAGATGGCTATAAGGTTGGGTATCTCTCTAAAGAACTCAGATGTGCTCCTCAAGTATTTGGAGGGTCTGCACCACCATCTGTGTGAGAAAGTGATGTTGTTCAAGCCCAAATGGGTGGATGAGGCTTATGTACAGGCACAATATCTAGAGAACATAGGCCTTAAGAGAGCGCAATCAAGTGGATCAAAGAAGAAGGAGCAACGAGACACTTCTAAGGAGGGAAAGAAGAAGCAAAAAGGGGGGAAAGATAAAAATACAACAACCACAGCACACTAGTGCAAAGATCCTAGAAACCACTGCAACATTAATGGCCATATATAGGATAAGTGTTGGAAGTTGCATCTAGAGCTAAACCTAAAGAACAAGAAGAAAGATAATAAGAAGAAGAATATCATGGCCACTAATTCGAGCAACCAATTTGAAAGCAACTCAGAATTGGATGAGAAGATAGTATGTACATCAATGCAGAAGGAGGTGAATATGAGTAGCCTTCAGCAACAGGAAGAGAAAGAAATGGCCAAACTCTTCCATATAAATATACAAGTCAAGAAGACAAATATGATGCTTTATTTGACTTAGGATCACCTGTGAATCTCATTGCAACAGAGCTGGTCAAGAAGTTGGGGCTGGAAGTTCATGATCATCCAAACCCATATCCATTGGGATGGGTAAATAAGGATGTAGATTTGAAGGTAACAAAACAGTGTAAAATTAGATTAGCTATCATTACTGATTTTATTAATGAAGTAGATCTATATGTGGTTCCACTTGATGTATGTGGAGTCGTGTTTGGGAGTCCATACATGTACATGTGTGATGTAATATTGATGAGGAGATCCAACCAATACCAACTCGTCAAGGATGGAAAATAATTCATCATCAACACACACAAGGGCAAGTTGAAATTTTCATTGGTAAGTGTCAACCAAGCTAAGAAATTGATCAGTTCCAAAAAGAAGTATGTTTTATTGTTTTTACAAGAAAGTCAGTATGAAGAGGAGTCAATAAGAGGTAAGGCATCCCTGGAGGGGCGTACTAATAAATAGAAACAAAAATTGGAGGAGTTGTTACAAGCATACAGGGATGTGTTCCAAGAGCCTAAAGGGCTACCAACTAAGAGCGAAGTGGAGACTGAGATCCAGTGATTGTCACATTCCCCCTTGCCGAATATTGGGTTGTACAAGCAGTTTGTTATGGAAGCAAGTGAGTCGAAGAAATAGTTACATTATTTGTTAGAACAAGGTTTCATTTGACCAAGTACATCACCATGTAGGTCATCCATCATCATTGTGCCAAAGAAGGGTGGGACTTGGCAGATGTGTATAGATTACAAAGCATTGAACAAAATCATGTTGAAGAACAAATACCCCCTACCCAGGATAGATGATTTGTTGGATCACCTGCAATAAGAAAAATACTTCACAAAGCTAGACTTGAAGTCTGGATATCACCAGGTTTGAGTCAAAGAAGAAGGCACCTTTAAGACTACCTTCAAAACTAGGCAAGGTTTGTATGAGTGGTTAGTCATGCCATTTGGTCTATGTAATGCACCAGCTACATTTATGAGATTAATGAATGATGTATTACGCCCTTTTATAGATTCATTTTTTATTGTCTATTTGGATGAGATACTGGTATATAGTGCTACCTGGGAGGAGCATATGTCACATTTGATGTGGGTTCTATAAAAATTGAAGAAGCACCAGCTACTAGAAAATCTCAAGAAGTGTGAGTTTATGTTGTAGCCTTTGGTGTATCTGGGGTATGTGATCAGTGGAGGAGATTTGAAGATAGATCCTTGCAAGATGGAGGCCATCATGAAATGGTTGGTGCCTACTAATGTTTCTGAGGTTAGGAATTTCATTGGTTCATCACAGTAACTAAGGAAATTCATAGCCTCGTTTTCAACAGTAGTAGCACCGCTCCACACCATAACAGTAAGTGCCAAGAGTTTCCAGTGGGGAAAGGTAAGTAAAGGGCTTTCGAAGAGCTAAACAAGAAGATCAACCAAGCACCAGTTATGGAATTACCAAACTTGCCAGCAACCCTTTGAGACAGATGCGAGTGGGTATGTTATGGGAGTTATCTTGATGCAGGGAGGAAGGCTTGTGTGCTACCACTACGGAGTATTTCATGGGGTAGTCCTTAACTACCCTACTTACGATAAGGAGATATATGCCATGGTGTAATTTGTGAAGAAGTGGAAGTAGTATCTGATGGGAAAGGAGACAATAATCCACACAGATCACTAGCCATTATAGTACTTGTAGGCCCAAAGTAAGCTACAGTAGACCAAGCATTACAAGTGGATGGGGTTTTTACAGTAGTTTCATTGGGTGATCAAGTATAAGAAGGGAAGCACAAACAAGTTGTCTGACATGCTTTCAAGGCCACCCACATCAATTATAACATCTTTGGGGACTCTTATGCACATGGATCCATTCACCCATGATGCATACAGAGAGGTATATTCAGAATATTAGGACTTCAAGAATGTGTATCAATAGTTGCAAAGTCAGATTCATGTGCACGATGGTGATATAACGGTTGACTACCATCTCCAATATAGATTCTTAAAGGTGATCGATTGCAGTTGATTAGAGAGGCTCACACCTCCAAGGTTACAAGGCACTTTGGTGTAGGGAAGAGCATGGCTAACTTGCAAAGGTATGTGTATTGGCCCACGATGCAAGAGTAGGTAGATAGGTTAATAAGAGGATGCATTCTTTGTTGTACCAGCCAGCCTATCAACAAGAAGCAGGGTCTATATCATCCCTTACTTGTACCTACTTGTCCTTGGTAAAGCATTTACATGGATTTTATGGGAGGTTTACCAACAACCAGGAAGGGACATGACTACCTATTCATGGTAGTTAATAGGTTCATCAAGATGTGAGTTTTGATGCCCTGTTAAAATACCATCAGTCAGAAAGAAGCAACAAACTTGTTCTTTGGACAAGTTTGGGTGCACTTTGGGATACCAAGGAGCATCATTTCAGACAGGGATACAAGATTTCTCAGTGCATTCTGGACTACTTTGTGGGAGAAGATGGACAGGAAGCTAAAGAGATCTACAACATTCTGTCCACAGATAGATGGGCAGACAAAAGTAGTCAATGGAACTTTGGTGCAACTTCTAATGGGATATAATCATAATCATCCAAAGACCTAGGATGAAAATCTAGTATATATACAACATTCGTACAATAAATCAGTCCACTATAGGAAAGTCCCCATTTGAAACTTGTTTTGGATATTTTCCACCTTTACCATTGGACATTGCATATGAGCAGCAAGGAGGAGTGAGGGAATATCTCACAGGAGATGCTTTGGGGGCTGAAAATTTTATAGAGAAGATCATGCATATCCATATATAGGTACAAGAAACATTGCAGAAGTCATAGGAGAAGTATAAGGCCAGGCATGATCAACACAAGACAGAGAAATCATTCAAGGTGGGAGACAGAGTATGGTTACAGTTGAACAAGGAGAGGCTGCAGGGACCTGGCAAGAAAATTAAGGCTCTAAAGTATGGTCCTTTTGAGATACTAGAAAAGGTGGGTGATAATGTCTATCGACTTAGTTTACCACATATATGTGCATTTACTCAGTTATGAATGTAGATAATTTGAAACATCTATGAGCCTTCCATGCTAGATCAAGAAGAGAAATAGGTCTTACCTTCTGTGGAGGATTTGGCACCAGATGCTCAGACAAAGTTGACAGAAGATACAATTTTCCAAAAAGGTCTAGAACTACAAGACAGGGGCAGCATTACCTTTGGCAGATTGGATTGAAGGGACATCTTCCAAGCAAAGCTAAATGGTACAACAGAGCGAAGGTGGAGGAAAAATTTCCTCACTTCATTCAGTAGAAGATTTTGGGGACCGAAAGCCTCCCAAAATGGAGAGGTATGATCCGGATTGGATCATTATATTGTTTGTCATCCATCTCGATGCATTTGGAGTGGAAAAATTGGAGGAATCAGCTCATGGTACTGTTTTTACTGGTGACACCAAGTTTGGCAAAACGGAGTCTGAAACCTTTTAGGAGCCTTTTGAGGCATCAAATGACGTTTTTTGGGGGGTAAAACCTTATCGCTTTAGCGTAGCACCATTCCATGTTATTCTACACACATAGATCTTTCCAACGACGCAAGAAGTGGGTCAATCAGAGTTTGTATGCATAAGTTATGCCACTCAAAAGTTGACCTTCATGTTTTCACACCTATAGTTCGAGAGGGTGCCACGTCAGCCCCCATTATTCATAGAAAAGGGGCTAGCCACGTGATTATGATGTAAACGACTCTAGAAGAATCTATATTGTAACTCTGGTTAAGAGTTGGTGTAGTTAAAATTAACCACTAGTAGACTATCGGGTTGTGTTATAATTGGGCCACTAGGAGGAAAATGCATTCCATTCTTTTGAGAACATTTTGTTCCATAGTTGAGCAAAGATAGATAGAAGAGATAGGAGGTAGAGCACACAAAGAGTATTTTTACACTGTAGCAGTCCACGAGCCACAAGCATTACTTCTTTGTACCTGCAGCCATATTTCCAGGCAGAGAAAGAGAGTGAAGCAGACTCACCTTCCAGCTGGGTTTTCTCCCGAAAGAGTTTCCCAGAGAGTAGATCTTGTGTCTTGTGAGTGTGTGTGAGTGTATTTTTCTATTCTCTAATTTTCTGCATAATTTCCATTCACATGCATGCACTAATTACAATTAAATCACAAATCTAGAATTTTAATAAACTATAATAGTATAAAATTTCAGTGTTTTAATATAATTATCAGATATATTGTGATAAATTGTCTAGTAAAATATCCATAGAAAATTACAGATCAAAATAATCGCAACAGTCTCCCCCCCCCCCCCATCCCCCAGGGACTAGGATCCAACCACAGTTGAAACTAAAAAAACTATGAACAATCAAGAAGATAATCATGCTCCACACCCAACAATTTGGGCATTCGCTCTTTATAAAGTCTTAGGTGGCTTTGGGTGGAATTTCTAAGCACTCGCCTATTCTTTTTAAAATGAAACAAGAATATTGAAATTCAACAACTCCTCTCAAATTAAATAACTCTTGGCTCCTAGAAGAAGATTTTATAAATTTGATAGAAGAAATGTCGATCCCATTAAACCAACCTCATTCTTCTTCATATATGCAAAAATTTGCAAACAACATTGTTAGCATAAAACAATATATACAGAAATGGTATTCCACTTTCAAGAAGAAATACCAAGCTTTATTAAGGGAAACATAATTAGAAATTGTTATACTCTATGAAGAAAATCAATCAAGTAAATTTTCAACGGAGGAGCTTCTTTGCTTGAGGGATTTGAAATTAGTTCAAACGGACCTTCTTGATAAGGAGGAAATAACTTGGTGCTTAACAATTAGGCCCTATGGATAAAGGAAAGTGACAATAATATGAAGTTTTTCAATGTTTTTCCAATTATCAAAAAGTTCTCAACATAATTTTAGAAATCCATAATTTGGAAGGTGTGGTGGTTAGATATTTCAATGAGAAGGTAGAAATTTGGGTGCACCATTTTAGTCCCCTTTTCAAAGGACCGCAAGGTTGTCCCATCCAGGAAATTCTATAGATCTTAATATTTTTTCCTCGAGCCACAATTGATGAAACGAATGAATCCCTGGAAGATGAAGAGTCAAAAGAGGAATTACTAGGAGCTTTCTCTTCACTAAAAAAGGAAAGAGCCCTAGTACAAATGTAGAGTATAATTCTAATTGGATTTCTTTGATTTATTGAATGACAATTCACTGGAAGTAGTGTGAGAGTCACGATGTTCTAGAAAGATGCTTAGAGCATTAAAATCTATGTTTATCACTCTTATTCAAAAAAAATAAAGACACTTCTTCCTTTGATGATTATCCCCCAAGCTCATGTTGCAATGTAACTTACAAGACGCGGTCAAAAATAATTTCTAATAGGCTCAAGCCCATCCTCAGCCAAAGAATTTTAGAAGACAAATTTGGATTTTTGTAGCATCACCATTTCCATGACACAGTTGTGTTGGCTCAGAAAGCTTTGCACTATATTAAACTTATAAAGCAAGAGGCAATGATACTAAAATTGATTTATCAAAGGCATATGACAGAGTTAGTTAGACCTACTTAAGATTGATTCTTCTACAACTAGAAGTGGACCTCGGCACCATTAACTAGATCTTGGGGCATGTGCAATCCATATTTTATGCAATTTTAATTAACAATTCCCCTTCTGAGTTATTTTGTGCTTCCAAGGGTTTAAAGTAGGGATTACCGTTATCATCATTTATTTTCTTACTAGTGGAAAATGGATTAAGTAGGTTTATTATAGAAGAATTAGTTAAGGGAGACCTTAAAGGTATAAAGATTTCTTAGTCAAAGGCTTTGTCCTATTATTTGTTGATGATGTGCTACTCTTTGATTCAGTTGCCTTACAAGACATTAAGACGCTCAACCACACATTGTATTTATATAGGAAATCCACTAGAATGGAAATCAATGTGGCCAAGTCTTGAATGATATTTAACCTCATCCTAGATGCTTTATCAATGGAATGTGAAAAAAAAACCATTTCCTTGTAAAGATTTGAATTATGGTTTTAAATACCTAGTTTTTATCTCAAGCCTAATTCATATAAGCTTGATGATTAGATATGGCTTTACAAAAAAGGGAAAGTACAAATTTCTCTGTGGATTCAAAATTATTTGAGGGGTGGAGGACACTTAATTATTATCAAGTTGGCGCTATAGAGTATCCATGTGTGTTGGATATCCATCACTTGAGTCCCAAAATGTATACTTCCAAAAAATAGAAATAAAATTTTCTAATATGTATGGTTAGGAAATAATAGCTCTGAAGGCATCATCTAGTTAAGTAGTTACCAATTGCAATGCCCAAAAAGTGGGGGGATGGGGATGAAAAATTATTTATTTATTCAACCAATCTTTAGATAATAGGAGTTTGTAGAGGCTCACTCATAATGCATATTTCTGGGGCATATAAATGAAGTCTAAATTTCTTGTATATGGTTTGATGGATGAGTGGTATTATGATCCTAAAAAACCTACAAAGAATGGTTTCATTGTGTAGAAGGCCTTGGTAGATGGTTTTCCTCTTATTGGTAGATAGATAATCTGGAAATAGGAAGTTGTGGAAAAGTAATTATCAGATAGCATCCTTAGCTTAGAGCAAGGGATGATTTTTCGGGTATTTGAAGCTTTAGTGCAAGCTCTACTCTTTGTTGGCCTTCATTCCCTTGTTGATGCCAAAGCACAATATCCTTAAAAGTGGGTAGGAGAGCGTGGAAATCATAAGAGGAGATAGGTATGAGAGGTGAAAATCTGGTCTAATGGCATGATTGTATTAGTGACTTATGCTCTAGTTTCATTAGGCTACCATGTGAAGATCAAGACTCCTTAGGCTATCTTAAGAACTCCAGTATTAAGGATTTCACTGCCAAACTTGGGTATGAAGTCCAAAAGAAATTCATTTTCATTAGGGACAATAGGTGGTGGTGGGATTTTATTTATAAGAATCATGGGCCTTTGAAGTGAAAAGTTTTCAATTTGTTAGCATTAAATAATAAACTCCTCACATGCAGAAGAGCCTAACATGGACCTCGCGGTTGTGATCTATGTAAATTAAATGTTGAATCAAGCACTCATTTATTCATTCATTGTCCTTATGCAGTTCAGGTATGGATGCTCATTTCTCATTATCTTAATTTAACATCTACCTGGAATAATCCAAATTTAGAGGACTGCATCTATGAATGGTTACAAGATTCACTTGAAAAATATTATGGTGCTCTTCTTGATATGTTGATTTATGTAATTTGGCTGGTGTGAAATTCAAGCATTTTTCAAGATAAAGAGATACCTCATGAGGCGTCTCTAGTTCTTATTGATAAATTATGCAAATAATATAGGAATGAACCTAAACAAAGAAAATTAAGGATCCTAGCTATGCCTTAGCTACATCTGGGTATTCCTTAGAGTTACTTCAATGGTAAAATTCAAGGGGCCTCATCTAGATGTAGGGTGGGAGCAATTTTTTTCATCAATCAAAGCCACTATTTTCATAATCAGTATGTTGCGACAAGGGGTTCTAATTACAAAAGGTGATTTGTTAGCTTAATGGAACCCTCTAAATTTTGCAAATAAACAAGGAGTTAATAAATTTCAAGTGTTGAGGGACTCCAAGATAGTCATTGATTGGGCATGTAAAAGATTAATGGTAAAAATTGCTAGCTTGGTCCTCTTATCCAAGAAATTGAAAGTAGCATGCTTTCATTCCTTTAGAATTCATTCAAGCACACTTATAGGGAATAAATCATAAATTGGGTGAGTTGTCTAAATAGGCCTTTGAATTGTAGCAAGGTTCGTTATGGTTCTACGGGTTCTTTAATATTCAAGAAAGGGAACCTATGGAATTTTACTTTTAATTAAAAGTGTTTTCAAATGTTTTATTTTATGCTTTATCAGTGTATGTCCCATGGGAGTTTTTATTAATCTTTTGAATATTTTTTGTAATTGGGTATGGGGATTCTATCAATTTTGGTAAAGGATTAGTTCTTCCTATTTATTTTTTTAAATGATATGTATGGGTTGTATGTAGTTTGATGAGAATATTGGAAAAAAGAGATAAAGGTCTATTTGTTCCCCTTGGGGATGGGCATGGAGAATAATTTTGTAAAAGTATTTTTGGTTATTTCATTTTAGAGAACAAAATGTATATCCATACGAATATGAATATAAAGATTTTTTTTCTTCGACACACACATATAAAATGAAATGCCCATAATGTCTTGTCCAGATATCATAGTGTTACATGAGATTCAAAATGTTAATATATAGCACACTTACTTTTTGATAGGACACATGCATTTTATATTGACATGCCTTGGAGTTTTAGATCTAAATTTATAATAATGAAAGTGTTTTAACATCTTGATGATTAAGGGTTGAGAAATTTAATAATTAAGAGTTTGTCAAATAAGAAAATATTAGATAGGTTTGATTTTGCACATAAGGGTATTTTTTTATAATTTTTATTATGGTTTAAAATACATATAATTTATAGAAAAAATGTTTTTAGATAAAATAATAATGTTGTTTATATTTTTCAATTGTTTTGGGTGAGTACAGAAAGTTCTTTGTAAATGCAATTCAAGATCTAAAAAACCTCAATATATCTTGGAATTCTAGATTTGAAATTTAAGAAAAAATTATTATGATGAAAGTGTTTTTATTATATAGACGATCATGGGTTGGATTATTTAGTTAATGCAAAATTGTTGGGCTAAGTCTTGTTTGACAATTAAGGATATATTTTATAAGTCTATTATGGTCCAAAAGGGTATTTTTTATAAGTCTTTTATGGTCCAAAAGATATTGAGCCCATATTATTAGAGGGGGTTCTTAAATAGAATAATGAGGCTTCGAAGCTAAATCCAATTAATAAAAAAAGTTTGCAAACATTTTGGTTTTCCATCTTCAAACACTTAAGTAAGAGTGAAACTATTGGGAGCTCAAAATATACTTGAGATTATGTTATATGTTATTAATGTAATGAAAATATAATAACTCAAAATATACACTTAAATATGTGTTATTAATGCATTAACAATAATAAAGAAATATATATATATATATATATAATATATATATATATATATAATATATATAGATAAGTCTTCAACATAACATTATTAAAGTTTCTATTTGATAGACATATGGGATTTAACTCACATGAATCCAAAGAAATTAGACCCTCAAATGAGTGCTAGAAAAATTTTCAGTTCAATTACCCAATTACCCTATAACTTAATAGATCTAGTCATATATTGATGTGAGGCCAATAAGTAATGGGCTCAAGGTTATTATATATGTGAGTGAAAAATGGAAGGTTATTACATTTTCAATATTGAATAAGTTTAATTATGGATAAAGATGAACTATTCTTGGATATTCTCTACATGCATTACACTTTTGGATGGGGTAATTAAATTTACATTTACATGTCAAAAGGTGTTCGTTTCAAAATTATTATGCTTTAATAATGGTTGCAACTTTATTAATGGAATTAATTTATTTGTAGAACCTGTCATGAAGTTACCAACTCTAAAAAGGCTAATACTATTAAATTTAATGAAATCTTAATTGTATTATCCTATTTATAATGCAACTTTGGTTCTTAAATAGTTATAATGACTTTGTTTTAGTATAACTTTATATTTGTATGGAATTGGTTAACATAGAACATAGAAATAACGTTCTATTTGTAGATATCAACCATTAATGTTCAAAATAATAACATGTTATTGGCAATTTAACTTACAATACTGACATTTCAACATTATTAAAGGAAGAATCATAATGCACTCTAAAAAAATTATAAAAATTATAAGGCCAATGAGATTTTACATTTAACATTTTTTATGTTAAATTTTTACCAATGTGGCGATGTTATATTATGAAATATTGATCTCATAACAATTTTTTGGTTAATGTTGTTGTAATTGAAGTTAGTGCTATAAAATTGTAATTTGTATATTAGTCATGACATGTAGTATTTATCCATCAAGCTACTAACACCGCCACTACATAGTATTGATCCATCAATTAAGTACCATTTATACTTATTTTTATATATTTATCTTATTCCTAGTAAGTGAATTGTCTTCCAATCTCAAGAATATATACACATGTCAAAAACAAAAAAAAAAGTTGGAAATATGTTCACACTAGACTATTTATAGAAAATTTCAATTAGCATTTTTTTGGTCTAATGTTTGATATAAGTTTTCAATGTTTTGTTGGTTGGAACGATAGAAATAGATTAAATACGATGATTTGAGTATATAGTTATTATGTTCCTTTCTAGGTTGCATTGGTTTCAACATCAATTTAATATTGTATATCTTACAGTCTATCAATATAAGCATCAAGTTCCTAGGTCCTTCTTTGGGTACATTTATTATAATGTATAGTTATTTTGTTCCTCCCTATAATGCATTGGTTCTAGTATATATACTTGGCAGAGAAGAATTGTGGTATAAAACACCTTACAACAAGGAGAGGGCTTAGTCATGGGAACCTTTCTACCTTAAGGAAACACACCCTTATGCTTATATAATTACCTTTTCACTTTGAAGGGGATATGTGGTTTAATCTATGGCAAGGAGCATAGAACCAAATGCCATTATGAACCTTGCCACTAAAGATATATCAGATATCTACAAGGTCTATTTTTATACCCCACCTTGAATTACTTTAAGCATGTTCTTTACTTAAAGGAAGTATCCCCCACATACCTTATATTTCACTTCTCCATTGCCTACCTATAATATTTTTAGTTAATAAAATTAGAACTACCTTTTTGCAAAGGAAGGGGGAGAGGAAATCTACCAATTATATTTTCTACTATCTTGGGGGGACATACTTACCTTCTCGTAGTAGCATGGTTACCTAAGTCTTGCTAGAAATCTTGTTCTCTAGTTAATTTGAATTTGGGTTGGGTATCAAACTGAAGAGACTCAAGAAATACATTGTAAGGGAGCATTGATTTATCATCAATGAGTGATAATGTTCCTTCTTGTGGTATATTAAATTATATGCTTTCTTTCATGTTGGAGAGTATACATAAGGTGTAATCATGTCTTGTCATAATGAGAATACTAATATTGTTGAAATTGAAGAGCAAATAAGGGTAGTGTGAGAATTGCATGCACAAATAGAATAATGAATAAAACACGATCATCAATGATATAAATTGCAATGTGTGAATCAATGGCAACACATGACTTCATAACAAAGGGGCCAACATAAAAGGAATTTTTTACAGTAACTCGGAACTTTATATTAAGCAAAATTTATCATTTGGATATAGACCTAAGTATATTAAGATATACTAATTTGTTAAAGCTTTAAGGTGGGAAATTTAAATTTAGAGTCTATCAACACATCCAAGAAGAATGTGATTGACTTACTTTTCAAAATTATCAAAATAGGTACATTCCAACATTTCTTACATGAGGAGATTCTCTTGAATTAGTTACCTAATATTAAACAAAAGAAATACATGATTAAATTGATTTTTGGGTATGAATTCTTGTCACCATTAATTGGGATTCAACAAGAGCTTTCTTCTTCTTCTTCCCTACCTTTGTGCAAAATTCTTTTGACATGGGTGGAATACTTGCATATTCTTCCAGGCTTTTAGGATCTTAAATTAGGGATTCTTCTTGAGCTAAAGATTTGGCTTCATTAGCTTGATATCTCCAACCTATCACTGGTTGAAGGCCTGACTTACCATGGAATTCTTATCCTAGTTCATGTGGGACAAGATATTTTATCTTTGGAATTTAGGAAACTTGTTATTATTTCTTTTTGTTGGTAAATTGTAGTCCATTGAGGTGGAGGAGTAGTTGGTGGAGATTTATACTGTATGACTAGTTGGTGATCCCATAAAGAACCAATCTGCCAAGTTGATTTTCATTGTTTCTTCATATTTTTCTTAAACCCATATGTACATCAAGAAATTATATGGCCTATTTAAAAACAATCCCTACACCATAGGGAGACTTTCTCATAGTTTAATTTCTCAATCCAAGAAAATTCTTTTCCAACCAAAGTAATTTCAGTTGGAAACCCTAAGCTAAAATTCATTTCCTCGTAGATTTTGGCATATGTTTCAATACTCACCTTTAAATTTCATTACAACTAAAATGGAACTTTTAAATATTAGACCTAATGGTCTGAAAAGATGATAAACCCAAAATATGTAGTGATAGATTTTAGAGCCACACTGAGAAAGGAGTTGTTGTTAGTACCTCTATCAAAGGATTGAAAGAGGTAGACGAAGGGTTCAAGTAAAGTCTTGTGTTTCCCCAAAACCATGCACGAGAGTTTAGGATTAGTTATTTATCTTTAGCACTATCAAACTCAACAACAAAACATCCCTTTACACAAGGGTGGATGAAAACATCATGCTTGATCATAAGGATCCAATATTTCACTATCCAAATGTAATATCAACAAGCTACTACCAGAACCCAAAGAAAAGATAAAACAAACTCCTGAACCAAAGAAAAATAGCTTCCTCATCCACCTGAGAACCAATGGGGGTGGATAATGAGAGATCTTTTTGCATGTTGATGGTTCTGGACCCGCCAACATGTCAGGGGATCTCCCCAATAAGAAGTCCCAGTAGTGGGTCATACGGTATTGTCGTGACCGCGGTTGTGCGCAGAGACAAGTAATATGTCCCTATTGGTAGCAAGGGTGTGACATATGTAGCAAGTCAAAGAAGGTGCATGAATGGTTATAACACATGGAGGGTGAGGTGAGTGTGCCCCTTGGAAACCTATGAAAGCACAAAGTTAAGAAGGGAACACATGAACAAAGATGCATCACAAACTGGAAGGCAAGTAAGCTAGCAATCCAAAGTGATGGTTAAACCAACAACACATTTCAGTAGGATTCATACATACATATATAGAAAGAGTCTATACACACATGCGTAAGAAAATAGATACATATATCGTTTAGAGTAAACAAGATAGTTGAAATACAATACGACATATGCATGAAACATGTTGGCTTTGTTATATTAAGAAGTGAAAGTTCTAGTCACACAATAGAACCATGACCAACCACTAGTTCCGACAGCGGAACGTTACAGTCACTGCCACCTGCTCCTCCAAAGAGATATACTAACTCTCCATAGTGGAGAAGCCAAGGCTCAATATAATACACTATAATATTTCTCTAAGATACTCCTATCAGAAGCTTGGCTGACCAAAAGCCTATAGAATGAGTTATGAGGGACTATATATAACAAAGGGTTGGATGACCCTTGACATTCCCCTTTGTGATTGTTCATCTATCCTCATGACTCTTCAACTACTCTACGACTGTTACATCCAACTATCGACACTTGAACTTCCACTTGACAAGGCATTACATACAATCTGCAAATATACCCATGTGAGAAAAAATAAGCTTAAGCAAGCCATGCAAGACATCACTTTGATTCAGACAACTGCGGGAATACCAACTCTTCGACATCCTCACGATGGTCGACGGTGGCGAATTGATGCCAAGCTTGGTAGTCTGTGATGGTGTTTGTGTACTCTATAGTGACATCTTTATGGAAACGAACTCTTTCCTCTGTTTCCACGGGGAAAAGGGCTCTAGCTCCTTTGTCCAACTCGTCTAATAACATGTGCATCATTGTCTTGAGTGCAGCTGGACCAGCAACATACTGATGCATGGTGTCTGCACTGATCACCAAGTCTGCGCTGGTGGCTATGCGCATCAACTCGTCAAAGTACCAGTCAAGCTCCAGTCATACTTGTGCCTTCGTCTTTGTCTTGGTGAGTGTCCTAATAGATGGGATCGCATGTGCGCGCACAACAATATCCAAACTCCTGAATACCCATGCATGGGAAGCCTGCAAACTAGTGATGAGTTGCGGGAGATCTTCATAGTTCCGGATCTGACTCCGGATGTGTGCCTTTAGCTTGACCACTCTAGGCTTCATCATCTTGGGAAAGTGTAACGAGGCTCCCCTGTATCTCATTGTCCATGTTTGCATGTAGTTGACAGTAGTATGCACGTTTGACAAGATACATGCTCTCCTAACACATCGTTGCTACCAACCATTGAGATGGAAACATGCCTTATGCATGGTACCAAACTTAGAATACAACGCCCGCATGATTGTCTCAAAGGGACAATACTTCATCCAGTACCGCCTTCTTCAACTCTACTCAGGAAGATGTTGTAACCAGTTCTCCTCCTTTCATGGTCGTCTGTAACTCCTTAGACATTCGCTCATTCTCAGCTATCAAGAAGTGAACACTCGAGCTAGTGGATTCATCACATGATTTGGTAGCATCGTCCAATGTTGTTGGATACTTGCACACGTCGAACACAATCACTTGTTCTTCAAACTACGCAAGAGATGTGTTGTCATCCGAAGTAGACACTCTGTGTTATTTCACAACTCTATGTTACGATTCATCAAATGATATGTTGTGAATCTCTCCTTCCAGATTGTCTCCAAGGATCTCAATATCTCCTTGGTCACTTGGGACTTGCTCTGTTTCCGGATCCAGTGAAGCTGGTCGGTTGACCTCTTGGTGGTAAGGAATGGGGTTGATGTCTTTCTCTAAATCTTTATACTCCATATCTGTATCCATCTGCTCAAGTGTTTGTTCAATCTCTTGAGCGAAGTCATGCTCCTGCACTGCTCACCCTGTCTGCTTGGTGCCAGCTATTCAGATGATTCTAATACCTGTATGGGCACAGTTTCATCTGTATGTACATGTTTCGCCCTCTATTGTACCTATTCTTGGTGCACTTCCTTCTCTTGTTTACGTAGCTCCTATTCCTTCCAAAGTTTCTCCTTTAACTCATGCAACTCCTTCATTGTTTCCTCCATCATTTGTTTTTCCCTCTGCCTTTATGCAGTTCTCCTGTCGTGATGTTGCCTCCTCGCCTCTATTGCCAAAGCTGCTTTCTACACAAGTGGGTCTGCTCTGAACTTGCATCTTTGTTTCAGCTTTGCGCTGCCAACAATCTTTCTCTTGTCTTTTTCGCTCAGTAGTATGTTTACCTCTATTGCTATTGTTGTTGGTGCTCTCCTATATGCTGCTTCACGATGCTTCGCTAACCATTCCATAGTGATGTTGACCGATTCATTGGGCATGGAGAAGTTGCAACAATATCTCCATGGATATTCCTCATCCCAATGGCATGCCCCATGGATCCACTGAAACTGTACTCTTGCTCAATGTTCTTTCATAATATAATGCAGGTCATATAGATTGAAGCTTCGGGCATCGAAAGGATATTTCTTGATCTCCTCTGTTTCGACATCTGCATGCTTGAGGTTTTGTATCTCATACAACCTAATCCACAATGGAAGAGTGGGACAAGGTGCCTTCTTCTTCTAGTGCAGCCTAGCTAACAGTCCTGCCGAGATATGGTATGATACTTCTTGCATGAAGAGCTTGTCCATGGCAAACTTTGGCAAAACATGTGAAGGCTTCTCCATGTTGCACATCTGTATGAAAGTGCCAGACGGTGAGGCATACCAATCCGCTATGTCGATTAGTGCCTCCATTGCTTCCTTCGACATGCAAGGTGGATCCTGCTCAAATATCATCTTGTACACCGGGGTGACAAAAAGATCTGACAGTTGTGTGATAACTCCTCTGAAGCTAGATTCAGAAAACATTTTACAATAAGTATTGACAAAGGTTTCCATCGATGTCCATGCCCACTTCATGCTCAGAAACTGCTGACGGGCACAGATTGCATCCAAGATGTAAGCGGACATGTAGATCCCTGCTTGCTGACCTTTGGGTGGCTGCCAAGCTCCTATGACCTATTCCTTCATCCTGTGGTCCAACATGTCGGACTAGTTGCATGCTTTTCCTTCACTAGCTAGTTGGTCCAATGTGATCACCCAACTATGAGGGAAGGTCTTCGTGCTCTCTTGGCCATACAAGCGATATGCAAAGATGACCAAGTATTGATACGCCTTCCACAGTATCTTCTTCTTGTAAATTTGGTTGGGTGTCATCCTGAATTTGGCTAGCTCCTTTACCCAGTTCTTTAAGATATCCCTGGAGTTGGCATTGTTGCTGGGTATGCTGAAGGGTGTCTCCATGGTGATCATTGGCTTCGAAAAATGGTACATCTTTTGATAATATTGTGCCCTGAAGGTAGCAATCTCCATCCCGCTAAATTTTCTCAATGTCATCATCTCGGGATCAGTGTGTGAGATGATCCAATGCATCACATCTACGCATGGGAATGTGGGATACCTGCATGCAATTCGGTACAAGCTGGACTTGTGAATGTTCACATAGACTTGGCAGTCTTCAAGATATTCCCCAAATGTGCCTGAGAATGCATAATTGACCTCTTTCCATTTTAGCTTGATGTATTTGTCTGCGATCAGCTTGGTGTCTTCATAGATTGGAAAAATCACAGACACACGCTCAATTGATGCTCCAGTGGCACTTATGTCGATGTCCTTTGACCCTACTCTCTTGGAGGCCATTGATCATGAACTGCTGAGAGATGAACGAACACCTGTTGTATCTGGACACATGGCAACATGCATGGCAAGAAATCGGTTAGTTAAAACCAAAGAAAACTTGAGGGATGACATGAAACATACCTGGGAAACTGTTGGAAAGGATTGCCCAATTTTCACTAGAAGGCCGGGAGACTGACCACTGGAACTATGCAAAAGGAAGTCCGGACTGTCGGGAGGCTAGTTAACTATTGGAATTACGCAATGCACAATTTCAGCTGGCAAGTGTTACAGGCCCAGGGACTGCATTACATAATTTTCTGGGCCAGCAGTCACTGCCTCTTAGAATTGCACAAGGCAATACTGGAGGGCAGTCATTGGCTAGAATTGTGCATTTTCTAGGAGGAAGGCAAAGCCTTCCCTCTCAGAATTGTGCAATGTTGTCTTGGTGAGGCAAATTCGGGCCAAGGTTGCCTAGACCCGCTAACGGGCAACAAAAAAAAAATCAAGATATGAATGCATGGTGATACTGAGTGTAAGTAGGAGTGAATAATCATGAATTAAAATAGTGAATGCAAGATTCAGAAAACGAAAAAAAATTCATGTGTGTGAAACGAGTCGTCGAATTGGCGACCATTTGTGCAAAATAGTGTCATGCATGCGAAAAAAGTGAGATGTTAACGAAAACAAGTTAAGCGAACTTGCCCCGAAATAGTTGATCTAAATGCATTGAAGACTCCTGGATGTGTTGTGGGATGTCAAAGCTCCAATATCAATGTGAAGAATGAGCTCTGAAGCATCGAATAAATAAGTTTGAGGCTCATGACGCACATGCCACAAATCTAGGAAAAAGCGACACTTGGAGGAAATTTTCTAAAACGATCTTTGCATGTAACCTTTAGCTGCTAAAAATAGCTCCCTAAAATCTAGGGATGTTTTTTTCATGTTTTCTTTTGTTATTTCGGGAAAAATTAGCCCATGTATGCAAGTCAAGTTTCCTCGGTCCTGGGTGGAACCGGTCATCCTGAAGGCATATGCAATAATCTGCTTGACTGAGTGAGATTTTTGCGCAATTTCTGGGAGGAAGTTGGTTTGGTTGTCCAGAGGGATTGCACAATTTATGGGAGGAGCAGTTGACTGCTACCCAGAATTGCGCAATTTCTAGGCTGAGAAGCACTGTTGTGCCAGATTGTGCAGTTTTCACTAGGAAGATTGTTTGACAAGATTACGTAGTTTCTGGGCCCAGCAGGCTACCAGTTAGATTTGCGCAATTTCTGGAGGGAAGTTTGGTTCCCCTCCAGAATTGCGCAATTTCTTGAGGGAGCTGCTCAGCCAGTAGTTAGACCAAGTTTGGAGTGGCAGCCTATGAGGGGAGTGAAGCAAGGTATCATTCGTAGGCTAGAAAGCTTTTAGAAAACCACTAAAGCTCATGTACTTGATAGTGCAAGACATGTTGTTGAGGATGGTTGGTAGGGAGGCTCCAAAATGAAGCTAAGGAAAACTTTTGGAGGGTGGTTGTAGCCGCTACAACACTTGGTGAAACACTAGTAGAACTCCAGCTCTCCGAATGGACCTTATTTGTGAAAATCAAGTCTAACACCTCAAGAAGTATTGTTCAGTTCTCTGTTCATCTTGGTTTCCACACTTGATTGTAAGATGTAGCACCTACCAAGCCCTTGGTTGGTTGACACACATTCTAATCCAAGTAAGCACAGTTTTTTCTACTGGGCTGAGGGGTATATTGGTGCACAAGCAGTATGATTATCAAAGTTGTAGTTTCATCTCTAGTGTTGCTATGTTGCCAGCAGGCCTGGACAGTACCCCGGCAGAGTCACTCAGGAACACAAGCATCGCTCCACTGCCAACGAGCCTGGTCAGTACTGCGACGGAGTTACTTGCATCACCTCTCTGCGCAGGAATCCTTTCTCTTCTTTCGCCTTATTCATTTTTCATTTTTTTCAAAAAATTTCACTTTTTCATTTTTTCATTTTTCATTTTCATAACTATGCATAGCACTTATTCATTCAAGAGGCGGAAGAGGGATCCCGACTTATTGAGAGAAGAAGAGGTTGTTCCTTTAGATAAGTATTTCATATACACCTCTAACGTACTTGTAAAGGTTTTCCCCCTCAGCTTACTCTACTTGACTGAGATGACAAGGATTAACCGAAAAACAACCGAACTCTAGTGACACTAGTTAACGCACAAGCGTTGTGTTTTCACCAAGGTTCACTTCGAATACTACGGATTTTCCATCGATGTATCATGGACTAAAGATAAAAAGTTATTCATGCAGAGGTAGGATGACAGATAACCAAGTATTGATAACTGCACAAGTCCTATTGTACTTTACCCAGCTTGTTTCAAGAGTCGCACACAGTTTCATGTGAAACTAACCTACGAACGTAAACCAACAAACAAACACAAAACAAAGTGAAAGAAGAAGCAAATACGGAAGAAAAGCAAGTAAGAAAACAGCATGCAAGCAAACAAACATGCAAGGTAAGAAGAAAACATACATGCAAACAAACAAACCAAAAGCAAACACTACTCTTACCCCTAAGATAACGATACATGGGCCTGATCACGTGAAGTGATACTTCCAACGTAACCACCGGCAAATTGGTCGACCCATGTTAGTGAAGGCATGGTTCGTGAACAACACAATTGTCTGAACAAGCAAACATGAAAGATATAGCAATGAAGACAAGCACACTCCAAGTTTAAATGTGTCCACAGAACATAAGTGGGTGCAAGTGCATGACATGAAATCCGTGGACTTATCACAGTGTTGTGCGACACTGCGTGCAGCTATTAAGCATACGCATACTCTTGATGGTGACATGCAAGCAAACAAAACAAACAAAGACAACTTGCATCGTTCACGTGTGCTTGCTATGTAAGATTCCTCTAATGCATGAGCGATGGGATCATGTAGTTCGAGTGGAGGAAGCATAATATATGTGTGAGATTGACCTTCAATGCATACAGATGAGTGATGAGGAGCCTCGGGTGTTTCAACAATTTCCTGATCGAAATTGAAACCAACCTCAGGACAGTGAGAGCATGACATAACCATCAACTTGGGATGAAGTGCCTCGACAGTCTATGGGGTTTCGACTTCGTCGAGAGACAGATCATCATAAACAGGTGACTTGGAAAAATCAACTGCTATAGAATCATCATCGTGATTGAATACGGGAGTAAATAGATCACGACAACTATGATCAGCAAAATAAATGGTTTCATTTGCATCCTCATGATCTGATGAATCAAACAGAGGGGTAGATGAGAAGCGAAAAAAATCACCCTCTGCGTTTCCGGAAAAGGTAGATGAAAAATCAAGTGGATTTTCAGTGAATAATTTATCCTCTTTGTTTTCGGATGATGGACTAACATCTGGTGTGTTCTGCGAATGATCAATAATGGGTGCATCTATAGATGGAGATACACATGCGAAATCATGGATGGCAAAATCACCAAACATGTCAAGAAAAAATGGAGGAGGCTCAGACAGAAGGGAGTCATCCTTCGACGAGGATTGATGCTCAAGATCCCAGTCATACTCCTCATGAATGATAGCGCAGGTTGGTTGTGGAACACCAACTTCATCGATAGCTTGATCCTAGTTCAGAACAAGTGCCGAGTCTAGAACGGAAGAACACAAGACAGTGCAATCTAGAGGATCAGCAGAACACAAAGACGGAGGCTGAGGTAAAAAAGTCATGTGACAACCCATGGACTTCGCAACCAAATCTGCGCAAAAATTGAGAGAAGTGATGTTGGGAGGATGTGACAGTTGAACAGACGTGTGTGCCTGTTCTCCCAAATCACTCTGTAGTGGTGGAGCTATTTGATGAGGGGATGGCGAATATTCATTTGTGACAGTGATTTTTTTCATCTGTGATTGCACAATGCCATCACCGAAGTATGTTAAGTGGGGCTTGGGCTTGAACTTCTTCTTGGGATTGACTGATTTGTTAAGACAATATTCAAATTTGTCCCAAAGATATGGAAATTCCATCTGACTTTTCGGAGCTTGAAACTGAAACACACGGAAGTGTTCCCAAAATTCCATATGAAATTCATGCGGGGCCTTCCGTTGTTGTAACAGTCTTTTATCAAGAGGATCTGGATCAAAGTGATGGAAAGTAGATTCAATGAGATCACAGAACTTGTCAAGTGAGTGCATGCTGCCAAGAGGCAAATTGCAGCACCACCGTTGTGGGGATTCGTGAAGTGTGTATGCCAGTAGCAAAATGATCTCTTCTGCATATAACTCGTCTGCATTATCAAGGAATGCATAGAAGTATTCTAAGTACTCCGACCAGGCTACTTTGCCTTCACCATCATATGTTAATTTAGACAAGAGATCAAAAAACTCCCTCGTGATGTTGAGAGGTTCAGCATGTGAAAGACATCGTGGAGGGATGAGTGTGATAGAAGCCATGATAGATGTGCAAAGGTTCAAAATAGGATGAGAGGACACATCTTATCATCTACCCTCCTTTTAGCGCCATAAATGTTGACGATGTTGGACCCACCAACATGGTAGGGGATCTCCCTGATAAGAAGTCCCAACTAGACCTCAGACTATTTGGTGTTGGAGTCCCAGTAGTGGTTCGTACGATATCACCTTGACCGTGGTTGCACGTAGAGGCAAGTAAGATGTCCCTATTGGTAGCAAGGGTGTGACATATGCAGCAAGTCAAAGAGGGTGCATGAACGGTTCTAACACATGGAGGGTGAGGTGAGTTCTCCCCTTGGAAACCTATGAAAGCATAGAGTTAAGAAGGGAACACATGAGCAAAGCTGCATGACAAACTAGAAGGCAAGTAAGCTAGCAATCCAAAGTTATGGTTAAGCCAACAGCACATTTCAGTAAGATACATACATACATATACAGAAAGAGTCTATACACACATGTGTAAGAAAACATATACATATAACGTTTAGAGTAAACAAGATAGTTGAAATACAATACGAAATATGCATGAAACGTGTTGACTCTGTTATATTAAGAAGCAAAATTTCCAATCATACAATGGAACCATGACCAACCACTAGTTTCGACAGTGGAACGTTACAGTCACTGCTACTTTCTCCTCTAAAGAGATATACTAGCTCTGCACATTGGAGAAGCCAAAGCTAGTTACAATACTCTCCAAGCTTTCTCTAAGATACTCCTATCGGAAGCTTGGCTGACCAAAAGCCTATACAATGAGTTATGAGGGACTATATATAGCAAAGGGTGGGTGACCCTTGACATTCCCCTTTATGACTATTCATCTATCCTCATGACTCTTCAACTACTTTATGATTGCTACATCCAACTATCGACACTTGAACTTCCACTTGACAATACGTTACATACAATCTACACATGTACCCATGTGAGACAAAATAGGCTTTAGCAAGCCATGCAAGATATCACTTTGATTCAAACAACTATAGGAAGCCCAGCGCTTTGACATCCTCATGATGGTCGACGGTGGCAAACTAATGCCAAGCTTGGTAGTCTGCGATGGTGTTCGTGTACTCTGTGGTGACATCTTTCTGGAAATGAACTCTTTCCTTCGTTGCATTCGAGCACACTTCTCTAGCTCCTCTGTCCAACTCGTCTAATAACATGTGAATCATTTCCTTGAGTGCGATCGAACCAAGAACATACTGATGCATGGTGTCTACACTAATCACCAAGTCTGCGTTGGTAGCTATGTGCATCAACTTGTCAAAGTACGAGTCAAGCTCTAGTCAGACTTGTGCCTTCGTCTCTGCCTCGGTGAGTGTCCCAATAGATGGGATCGCATGTGCATGCAAAATAACATCCATACTCCTAAATACCCGTGCATGTGAAGCCTACAAACTAGTGATGAGTTGTGGGAGATCTTCATAGTTCTGGATCTGACTCCAGATGTGTGCCTTTAGCTCGACCACTCTGGGCTTCATCATCTTGGGCAAGTGTAACGGGGCTCCCTTGTATCTTATTGTCCATGTTTTCATGTATTCAACAACAGTATGCACATTTGACAAGATATGTGCTCTCCTAGAAAATTGTTATTGCCAACCATTGAGATGGACAACTACCTTATGCATAGTACCAAACTTGGAATACAATGCCTGCATGACTATCTCAAGGGACAATACTTCATCTAGTATCACCTTCTTCAACTCTGCTCGAGCGGATGTTGTAACCAATTATCCTCCTTGTTTGTTCAGCTGTAACTCCTTAGCCATTCACTCGTTCTCATCTATCAATAAGCAAACACTTGAGCTAGTGGCTTCGGCATATGACATTCTAAAGAGATATACTATCTCTGCACATTGGAGAAGCCAAAGGTAGTTACAATACTCTTCAAGCTTTCTCTAAGATACTCCTATCGGAAGCTTGGCTGACCAAAAGCCTATACAATGAGTTATGAGGGACTATATATAGCAAAGGGTGGGTGACCCTTGACATTCCCCTTTATGACTATTCATCTATCCTCATGACTCTTCAACTACTTTATGATTGCTACATCCAACTATCGACACTTGAACTTCCACTTGACAATACGTTACATACAATCTACACATGTACCCATGTGTAGTTGAAGAGTCATGAGGATAGATGAATAGTCATAAAGGGGAATGTCAAGGGTCACCCACCCTTTGCTATATATAGTCCCTCATAACTCATTGTATAGGCTTTTGGTCAGCCAAGCTTCCGATAGGAGTATCTTAGAGAAAGCTTGGAGAGTATTGTAACTAGCTTTGGCTTCTCCAATGTGCAGAGCTAGTATATCTCTTTAGAGGAGCAAGGGTCACCCACTTGGAAATATGCTAGTACCAAACTTGGAATACAATGCCTGCATGACTATCTCAAGGGACAATACTTCATCTAGTATCACCTTCTTCAACTCTGCTCGAGTGGATGTTGTAACTAATTCTCCTCCTTGCTTGGTCAGCTGTAACTCCTTAGCCATTCACTCGTTCTCATCTATCAAGAAGCGAACACTTGAGCTAGTGGCTTCGGCATATGCTATAGTAGCATCAGCCAATGCTATTGGATGCTTGTGTACGTCGGACATGATCACTTGTTCTTCAAACTGCACAGGAGATGTGTTGTCATCTGGAGTAGACACTCTACGTGATTGCACAACTCTATGTTGAGACTCGTCGAATCATATGTTGTGCATCTATCCTTCTAGAATGTCTTCAAGGATCTCAGTATCTCCTTAGTCGCTTGGGACTTGCTCTGCTTCTAGATCCAGTGAAGCTGGTGGGTCAACCTCTTAGTGCTAAGGCATGAGGTCAATGTCTTTCTCTAATTATTGTTGTTCCATATCCATATCCATCTGCTCAAGTGCTTGTTCAATCTCTTGAGTGAAGTCCTGCTCCTTCGACTGCTCACCCTGTCTGCTTGGTGTCAGCTATTCGGATGAGTCTACTACCTGTACAGGCATAGTTTCATCTGTCTGTACATGTTCCACCCCCTGTTGTACTAGTTCTTGTTGCTCTTCCTTCTCCTATTTACACAGCTCATGTTCCTTCCAGAGTTACTCCTTCAACTCATCCAACTCCTTCATTGTTTCCTCCATCCTCTATTTTTCTCTTGTCCTTTGCACGGCCCTCCTATCACATTGTTGCCTCTTCGCCTCTATTGCCAAAGTTTCTTTCTGCACAAGTGGGTCTGCTTTGAACTTGCAGCTTTGTTCTGCCTCTACGTTGTCGACAATATTTCTCTTGCATTTTTCGCGTGCCGGTATGCTTACCTCTAATGTTGTTGTTCTCTTGGATGTTACTTCACGTTGCCTCACTAACCATTCCACAGCGATGTCAACTATTCATTGGGCCCGGAGAAGTTGCAAAAATATCTCCATGGGTCTTCCTCCGCCTAATGACATGCCCTGTGGATCCACTGAAATTGTACTCTCACGTAGTGATATTTCACAATACAATGTGGGTTATATGGATTGAAGCTTTGGACGTCGAAAGGATATTTCTTAATCTACTGTATTTTGATCTGAATGCTTGAGGTTATGTATCTCGTACAACCCGATCCACAACATAAGAGTGGGCCAAGGTGCCTTCTTCCGGTGCAGCCTAGCTGATAGCTCGAGATGTGGTATGATAATTCTTGCATGACGAGCTTGTCCATTGAAAACTTCAGAAAAACATGCAGAGACTTCTCCACGTTGTACATCTATATGAAGGTGTCAGACGGTGAGGCATACCAATCCGTTATGTCGATCAGTGCCTCCATTACTGCCTTCGACATGTAAGGTGGATCCTGCTCAAATATCATCTTGTACACCGTGGTGACAAAATGATCTGACAGTTGTGTGATAACTCCTCTAAAGCTACATTCGGAAAACAGTTTACAATAAGTATTAACAGAGGTTTCCGTCGATGTCCATGCCCACTTCATGCTCGGGAACTGATAACGGGCACAGATTTCATCCAATATGTAAGTAGACGTGTAGATTTCTGCTTGCTGACCTTTGGGTGGCTGTCGAGCTCCTGTGACCTGTTCCTTCAGCCTGTGGGACAACATGTCAAACCAGTTGCATGCTTTGCCTTCACTGGCCAATTGGTCCAATGCGATCACCCAACCTTGTGGGAAGGTCTCTGTGCTCTCTTGGCCATACAAGCAACATGCAAAGATGACTAGGTGTTGATACACCTTCCGCAGTATCTTCGTCATGTAAATCTGGTTGGGTGTCATCCTGAATTTGGTTGGCTCCTTACCCAGTTCTTCAAGATACCACTGGAGTTTGCATTGTTGTTGGGTATGCTGAAGGGTGTCTCCATGGTGATCATTGGCTTCAACAAATGGTACATCTGTTGATAATCCTGTGCCCTGAAGGTAGCAATCTATATCCCTCTGACACTGCTCAATGTCATCGTCTCAGGACCAGTGTGCGAGATGATCCAATGTATCATGTCCGTGCATGGCAATGAGGGATACCTCCATGCAATCTGGTACAAGCCAGACTTGTGAATGTTCACCTAGACGTGGCGGTCTTCAAGATCTTCCCCAAATGTGCCTGAGAATGCATCATTGACCTTTTTCCATTTCAGTTTGATGTCTTTGTTTACAATCATCTTGGTGTCTTCATAGATCGGCAAACTCGTAGACACTCGCTCAACTACTTCTCTAGTTGCACTTTCGTCGTTGTCCTTTGACCCTGCTCTCTTGGAGGCCATTGATACTGAACTGCTAAGAGATGGATGAACACTTACTATATCTGGAGACATGGTGACATGCATGACAATATATTTGTTAGTTAAAACCAAAGGAAACTTGAGGGATGACATGCAACATACCTATGGAACTGTTGGAAAGGATTGTGCAATTTTCACTAGGAGGCTGGGAGACTGACTGTCAGAACTGCACAAAAGGAAATCCGGACTGTCAAGAGGCTAGTTTACTACTGGAATTGCACAATGCGCAATTCAAACTGGCATGTTGGGTACTAGGATTGCGCGATTCACAATTTCGTCTAGCAAGTGTTATAGGCCCAGCGACTGCATTGCGCAATTTTCTGGGCTAGTAATCACTGCCTCCCAGAATTTCGCAAGGCAAGACTCGAGGGCAGTCGCTGGCTAGAATTCTGCATTTTCTAGGAGGAAGGCAGAGCCTTCCCTCTCAGAATTGCGCAATGTTGTCTTGGTGAGGCAGAGTCCAGGCCAAGGTTGCCCAAACCCGCCAACGAGCAACTGAAATAAAATGAAGATGTGAATGCATGGTGATACCCAGTGTAAGTAGGAGTGAATGATCATGCGTGCAAACAATGAATACAAGATTTAGAAAATGAAAAAACATGCATGTGTGTGAAACGAGTCGTTGAATCGGCGATCATTTGTGTAAAACAATGCCATGCATGCGACAGTAGTGAGATGCTAACAAAAATTGAAATAGTGCTTGTACAAGATAACATGCATGCAAACGACACCAAGCATTCATAGAAATCAAGCAAACAACACCCACACAAGCTAAACAAAAAAAGTGACAAAAATGTTGCAAAAGACAAGTTAAGCGGACTTACCTAGAAATAGTTGATTTGGATGTGTTGAAAACTTATGGATGTGTTGTGGGATGTCAAAGCTCCAATATTGATGTGAATAATGAGCTCTAAAGCGTCAAATAAATAAGTTTGAGGCTCATGACGTGCATGCCACAAATTTAGGAAAAAGCGACACTTGGAGAAAAGTTTCTAAAACGATCTTTGCATGTAACCTCTAAATGCTAAAAATAGCTCCCTAAAATCTAGGGATTCTTTTTTCATGTTTCCTTTTTCTATTTTGGGAAAAAGCAACCCATGCATGCAAGTCAAGTTTCCTCGGTCATGGGTGGAACCAGTTAACCTAAAGGCACAGGCAAAAGCCTACTTGACTGAGGAAGATTTTTGCACAATTTTTGGGAGGACGCTGGGTTGGTTGTCGAGAGGGATTGCGCAATTTCTGGGAGGAGCAGTTGACTGCTACCTAGAATTGCGTAATTTTTGGGTTGGCAAGCACTCCTGGGCCATATTGCACAGTTTTCACTAGGAAGACTCTTTGATAGGATTGCGTAGCTTCTGGGCCCAGCAGGCTACCTATCAAATTTGCGCAATTTCTGGAGGGAAGGTTGGTTCCCCTCCAGAATTGCGCAATTTCTTGGGGGATCTACTTAGCCAATAGCTGGGCAAATTCCAGAGTGGCAGCCTATGAGGGGAGTGAAGAAAGAAAGTTATCATGCACAGGCTGGCAAGCTACTAGAAAACCACTGAAGGTCATGTACTTGACAATGTAAGACATGTTGTTGAGGATGGTTGGTAGGGAGGCTCCAAAACAAAGCTAAGGAAAAATTTTGGAGGGTGGTTGTAGCCACTACAACAGTGCACAAAAAGAGAGGAGTTAGTTGAAGGTTGTTGAATAATTGTATTCCTAAAGGAAGTTTCACCCAAAGGATCATTTATGAGTTCAGGAACTGCATGAACATGTGAGGGAAAGCCAAAGTAGAATGGAAGTTCAACAAAGGATACATGCTCAACATAGTTCATGGGGATGGGAGAAGATTACCGCACTTAAAAGTGCATATGGAAGTTTGGGAAGATAGGGATGTGTTGAGGCCTCAAAAATCGCTGCAACAACATTGGGGGATAACCACCCGGTCCTGACCTTAGTACAACTCCTTTTCCGTTTGGGATGGTGGCTCCGACTGGAGATAATGGGACCAGTTTCCCGGTAATAAAATAAAAGGGATGGATGGGTGATGAATAGTTTGCTTAAGTGATAGGCGACTAGCTTATTCTATTGACAAAAATAGGGAAACTAATACTAATCCCGGGAACAACTTATTCATTAGGAATGTAGCGTTAAATAATCTTTATCTATCTAACAGACATGTAGATGACTCTGTAAAATAAATAAAAGATATTCAATCATTAAAAGATTACTTCATATGAATAGTCACAATGAAGTGATAAATACAAATTACTGCATTCACTGTTTATATCATCGATACATATATACGATTGAAAGGGAAGCATGCGATAAAAACCAATATGGCAATGCATAAGAATGCTCGAAAGCACACACACACACACCAGAGAATATATATATATATATATATATATTTATTATATAAAAATATAATTATATATTATAATATATATATTATATAAATATATATATATATATATATATATATTACATATATATATATATATATATATAATATATAATATATATAAGCGATAATAGCAAGAGTGATTTAAACAACAATTCATATAACAAAAATGAGTACAGACGAAGATAATAGTACCATGTGAGCTGCAGATCAATCCGAAATATCAATCGCTATTCAAAATTCCTTCTTCAACACAAAAATGCTTTTAAACAATGACAGTAGTGCACATTTGCATTAAAAACATTCCTCATTAAATTCAGAATAATTGGTCCAGTTTCATAAAAGAATATCCCTAAAGTACAATAGTGCAACTTTAGGGTTTAAGTCATATATAAAACTTTACGACCCTTTCTAAATGAATGCAAGGGTCTATAAATACTACTAAGCTAAAAAATCTATTAAACAAAATCCTACTAAATTGGCATCAGTAAATGCGATCTATTTTTCTGGGGTGATCTGGCAGTCGACGATGTGAATCATGACTCAGGTTGTTTCCCTTTAAACCTGAGCTGGCTTATCGCAAGCATCGACTCCACTTCTGGCGGTCTGTTGAGGCGCAAGTTGAATTGGGCAGCGAAGGTGGCATCCTGAATGTCGGGTATGATATACCCGACAGCATTTGTGAGGCATTTTAAGGCGGCTCTTTGGCTGTATGGCTTCACTAAGAAGAACCAATAAGCATCACATGTTAAACTGTTGATTCCAGCGATTAATCTTCCGTTTTTCTCCAGCTCCGGGTAGCATGAATGCTCCAACATCTTTGTCGCTGTTAATTAACCTATAGTACATTGGGAAATCATATTAGACAAATAAAGCGTATTATTTACTAATTCAACCAATTTTCCAGTGGTTGCTTTGCATCTGAAAATCGCTCTTTCTGCCTTCATTAGCTGTGATTACCATTCTGTGAATAATATTTCTTAGTGTGATTCTATAATTCTCGGTAGATTAGTCGCCTGGCCTTGATCGGAATCCTGCCATTCTATAAAATTTGTCAGTGTTTCTTCGGCCTGATCCAAATCGGTCCTTGCTTATGGATGCTACTAACTCGCACAATGGTTCGGCTTGTGTAATTTGCTGACATAGGAGCTTAACCTGATTAATCAATGCCTTATTTAACTGAAGCGCTTCTGCTTTGAAGTCATCTACCTGAGGGAGCTTTTTCATTTGCTCAATTTGATTGGACAATTGAGCGATTTGCTCATCTTTAGCTTTCATTGTTCCCTCAGTCGATATTATTAATTGCTCCAATGTTGTTGATAGTTCCTTTTGTCTTTGGATTTCGCCCTCGTCAATCCTTTGTTTCTCCTCTTGTAATTGCTTAGTCAGCTGATGATTGTTTTGCTGCTGCACTAGCAATTCCTGCTGCGCCTGCTCTGCCTTCTGCTGAACTTTCGATAATTTCGCCTGTAGCGAAAAGATGTCTTGATCCTTCGCTTTCAATAAACTCCTCACCTCCGATTCTTTATCAATGGTCGCCGCCGAATATGCTCCAGTGTATTGCAATAGCTTGGTTAAGTCATCGGAGGGGTCGAATTCTTCTTTCCACACAACATTGCCCATCACTGTTAATTCAGGGAATAGAGAAGTTTGATCAGCTCTTCTCCTTTTCCTCTGTCGCTGTACAACAGATTTATGCTTAGGGCTATAAAATACATCCAAAGGGGGAATCTCTTCAATTTGCAAAATGATTTCGGCCGATGGATCTTTAGGAATTATCTCTGTTTCTTTTGATTTGGGTAGGTCGCTGGTTTCGCCCGAAACCGGTTTCGATGTCACTTCCTGCGTGTTGCCTTCTTTAGAAACCTCATCATCTCTTGAGCACTCTAGGTTGCTGATGATTGTATTGAATTGCCGCCATTGCTGGAGCAAATTCAGATCAACCAGTGTATCATCATTAATTTTAGAGCTGCTCGCTTCGTGGGCTTTCGCCTGGGTTTCTTCTTGTCGCTGCACATTTTCCTGGGTGTCTTCCTGCCTCTGATTATGCACTTCCTCCTGTTGCTTTGATGTAGTAGGAGGTGGCGTATTACTGCGTTGCTCAGGTTCGCTTGATTTTGTCGTCGTCGGACTAGTTGGTAACAGGTCTAGAGGCAGAGTTTGCAACCTCTGTTCTCTAATTCTGTTAAATTCGATTATCCCTTCATCGTTGTACACATTTCTGGCAAGTGACTTAACTTGATACAGTGATTCGGCCGATGCAAACAAATCCTCGAATCTGTCCTCTTTGTGCTCGACCTTGGCCAATTTGGCCTGGTCGAGCACATTGTAAGCGATTTTCCTTGGATCATACTGCCTGCTTGGCAGAGTAGCTAGAGTGAACGAATTTATTTTCCCAGCTTCCTTCTCCGCATGTTTGATATCATGCAGGGTATAAATTCCAATTCGTAAGGGAAAAGAGGGCCAAACATGTTTTTTCGCTTTTTTCAGGGTCTGAGTAACCCCGTCAGCATTGATTTGATAAGCTACTTCCCTAGAAAGTAACTTATCAGGGATGTAAAGTGGGAGCACATGCGGCCTGGCCTGACTGCCAAAAACTCTGATGTAGGTGAATTTCTCCTCCCTAAACCAACTTGCTACTGCGGTCAAATCTACCCCTTCTTGCTCAGAAATCTTCGGGGCAGGCTTATGAAAAATGGAGTAATGAATTGGCAACATAAAACCGTTGCAGATTTGATAAAGATGGTGCTTATAATTGGTCTTCCACAACTTTTGATGATATATGTGAATGGGTGTGGGGTCTTGCGACGTCCACCTCCATCCAAGTACAGGAAACTCAGAATTAAAACATAATACATCCATCACATAGGCGCTGTAATAAAAAGGTGGAATGAACCTCTCTGTGACGCGAGAGTTAAACCTGAAATTGAGAATGGCTTTGGCTAACTTGTCGGATAATATAACCGCCCAATCCATAATTTCGCCACTACATGCTGCCTCCATTAAGGGGACCATTTCTGTGGTAAAATTGGCGGAGTCATGCAATCCCCATAGCCTACACAACATAATTCCAGCATAGCAGTAAGGAGAAAATAGGGAGTCAACTGAGTACTTACCCGAGGATTCATGCTTGTGCTTTGCTGGATTTTGTCTCCAGCCTCGAATTGGTTCAGACTCGGTCTCGTTCTCTGCTCAAAATTTCTCCAGGAATGCCGCGTTATATTTTTTCTCTTCTGCCGGTAGGTGATACATTTCCCTTAGATCTTCGGCTTGAAAAGAACTGAAAATCCTCCCGTCCGCAGTGCTAAACAATCTGTTGGTAATTGGGAGCTCTTGGATTGCCCACCTTACCACATCCATATATGGGAGAATTTTCTCCCGGGCCGCTATTCTGTGCAGAAAGGAGTTGGCCAAGTCTTTTAAATTGGCCTCAGATTTGCTGGTACTATCGCATGAGATTTCTATCCCGGTCACCTTTGGCTCTTCAGCTTCAATCAAATTATATGTTCCTTGCCAAGTGGTCCTAGTAAGTCCTAAGCAAGTCGTATCTGATATAAGCCCTTTGTTCTTACCGCTTGACTCAACAACAACTTGCCCTGCGGCTGGCGAAGCAGTAGGCATTGTAGTCTTCTTGGACTTCTTTCCCATCCCACTTAATTCTGTCTCTGTGGAAGAATCCTGCACAGAGCGAAAGATAGGCGTAACACAGGCAACAATAACATGAATTGAACAGAATGAAGTATATATATCTGGATGCATTCATAGCGATCAATTGATTTAAGGTGGCCTTGGGATCAAATCCGTGGATAGATTGCAAGCTTGTTGTTCTCATTAAATGGTCATTACAGCTTGTCAATCTCATTAATACCAGTCGTTTCGGTTAATGGCCGAATGATTTATTTGAAGCATTCCTTGGGCGATTTGGCGGTTTGAACGCGGATGAGAGGATTTTCAAAGGATATTGCCTTAATTACGAATAAATCATATTAAACTGCCTTTATGACTTTTACTTTGAAAACTGCGCTTTTTACCCTTTTCGCAATCGTATATCGGGGAAATCCTAAGTTATTGCTTTGGTTTCGTTTGAAATCCCCGATCGCTGATAGCGATATCGCATCGCGTCGGGAAGAGCGAGTAGGGCCATTTAGAATGAGGGCATGGTGAGTCGCCGATCGCCGATAGCGATATCGCATCGCATCGGGCGAGGGGGAGCTTATTTGCACTTTAAGTGTTGTTAATTGTGTTACTTTATGCTTTACCGATATCCGATAGCGATTTCGCATCGGCGAAAATCAAGATGTCCCTTAAGTTGTGCTCTCTTTGTCATTGCGATATGCGATCTTGCGATCGCTCTATCGCAATGATAAAGATAAATCGTTTTACGTTGGGGTTTTTTGATTGGTTTTATTGAAAATGCCTTTTAATAATGTTTTCTTTTATTCGGCCCTTTTTGAAATAGAACTTTAAATTGATACCAATTTGAAACAAAAATTACAAGGGACCCATTTCACATTATATTTTTGGAATAGTAATGATATGAAATGGGGGGTTGTTATATGGCACAACAAGTCTCCAAAATGTATTCAAAATATCATCCACTTTCACCTTTATCACCACCATTTCACTCACATGTCACAACTCCATGACCATATAACCTTTCATTAGCCTCCATTTTCATAATTATATGGGTTCCATTTGTGTCTTCCAAAAGTTAATGATTTCTAGTATTATAAGGGAATTAAATGGTTAAAACTTAGAAAAATGGAATATACTTGTTAATACTTAAAAGTGGCTTGAGTTTCATGACATGTGTAGGTCATTTGGAAGCTTCCAAGACACCCTTATGTGGCCTCCAATGCTCAAATTCTAATTCTCTTCAAGATATGGAAGAAGATTTGGATAAAGGTCAAAGAGGATATGTGTCTCATCATTAACTATTTAAGTTGTAACTCTATGAGATTTTCTAGGGATCTAAGGAGAGAATAATGGACCTCCATTAATGAGGTAGCTTCTTATGTTTTTGTATAAATAGGATATCCTCCTCCTTTCAAAGGCATGTGAAAAGTTGGGGAAATTCTTATGTTTTGAATATAGAATTTGGATTTGGCACCATGCTCATGAGTGATGTTCACTTTGATTTGGTTATGCTTGTATTTGGAGCCTCTCCACTTTCCATCCCTCATGTTTTTTTATTAGCCATCTATAATGTGTGAGATTTATTGTTTTTCATAGATTGAGATTTATTTTTTCATAGACTAAGATTTATTTCTTTCATATCTTTTCCTGTGTGAGAGGTTAAGAGTGATTGTTTTTATTTGCTTTTATATCTAGAGGTTAAGAATGATTGTTTTTGCTTTCATTTCATTTCATGCAATTCCATTTTTGAAAGAGTGGTGTGCTTTTCAATTCCTGCAAGTGTGGTAGATTAAGATTTCAATTCCCGCAAGTGTGATAGATTAAGATTTCAATTCCACATAGTGTACTATAATTTCTTTTGAATTGTTTGTTGAATTATAATAGGTGAATTTTGTTTGTCGTTATTTGGTTTAGTAGTTAGATTGATCTAAATTTGAAGTTAATTTCTAGCATATATAGTGCACGCATGCTTCACAAGTTTTACAAAATCCGCGGGTTGACAATTAAAAGATAGGTAATTAATTTTCCCCAATAATAAGTTCCCCATGGGCAGGTAAAGGTAGTTGTGTCTTGGTCTTCTAGGGCTACTTGGATTTGATTATACCCACTAAAAATGAATAATATTTCTTTCTTGCCAATGTATCTAAAACTTGATCTATGAAAGGGAGTGGAAAATGATCTTTCAAAGTAGCTTTATTCAATTCCCTATAGTCAATACACACTCTCCATTTTCCATTTTTTTTAGGAACAATTACTAAGGGTGAAACCCACTGATTGTATGATATTGGATAGATAAAATTGACATTCAATAGTTTTTGTAGTTCTTCCTTAACAATCCCCCTTAGATTTGGATTCATTCTTCTTTGAGGTTGTTGAATTGGTTTGGAATTTTATTCAATGTAGATATGTTTTTTACAAGTATTAGGATTAATTCCCTTCATGTCAGTATATTCCCATGCATAAGCAGATGAATGTTCTTGTAACAACTTGATTAATTCTTTCTTTTGAAATTCTTCCAAATTATTATTGATATTCAAAGTTTTTCCTGGAAATATTTCAATTGTAGAATTGCCAAATTTTTCCATAGAGTGCAAGGATAGTTGACGAGATGATAAATATTCAATATTGAATTGCTCTTGAAAACTTTGACTAGATTCACAATATGATGAAGATTCATTATTTTCCATTAAATTTAAAATTTAATCTTCTTAATCTATTTGTGAAGTAGAAAATATTGGTCTTATATCAAAGTCATCATCTATCCATTCTTCATTTTCAACCTCTACTATAGTTTTGCTAGTGGATACAATGTGAATTTCTTTGTTGTACTCCCATTAGAAATTAACATGTCACCGGATCTACAACTTATGAAAGCATCGGCTGTAGCTAGCCATGGTCTTCCTAGAATCAATGGATGTCCTCCAAAGTTATTCTTGGGTGTTAAAATCATAAAATCAATAGGGTGTTCCCAACACTAGTAGAAAATGATGAAATTAGTGACTAGGTAACTAAAAAATTTAGTTACCACAATTATTTCAAGTGAATTACTACTAAATTTGAGAAGTTTTAAGTGACCAAACTAAAAATGACTAACTTAAACGACTAATTTAGTTTAGGGATAAAATATATGACTAGATAATAACTGACCAAAATAAAAATGATTAACTAAAAGGACTAGTTTAGTCATGGACTAAAATATATGACTAAATAATAAGTGACAAAATTAATAATGATTAAAGTAAACAATACATATGAAAACCTTTACAGCTGTAGAGCCTCCATGCATGTGTGTGAGGGAAGGTGTTTGATATCTTATATTTGGTTTCCCTTCATCACCAAAGAGGCTTAGGCTATGAGTGGGTTGGCCAAGCAACCCTCATAATTCGTTCCTTTGAGTTATTGGGAAATCTCAAGTTAAAGTCCAACTAGTGCTAATAGATGGTCTAAGAGGTGTTTGCTAGGGTTTTTACGCAAGGTCACTAGATCCCAATGCAATAGAGGTGCCTTGGATTTGTTGAAAAGTAAAATACCCCATGTGTTACCAAATGGGTAATTGGTGACTACCAGCTAGAGGACTTAAACCAAATTAATTGTGGAGGTCAAAACTACAATTGAAAACAAACAACACACACATGATAATTCAGACTGGAATTCATCCTCTCACAATCAAAAGTTGATGAATAAAATGTTAATTCTTTGATGAATCCAATGAAACCAAGAAGATCCTTATCAACCCTTACTGAAGATAAGAAAATTTTCACAAGGAGGATACATATTTCATCCAATTAAAGATTGAAAGACATGCTCTTTTTTATTTTAAGGAAAACTTTATGGAGAAACTTGAGATCGACAACACATTAGAGTGACTTGAGCTACACTTGAGATGAACTAAAATTATTTCCACTGTAACCTAAGAGTATATTTAATATGTTTCACTTCTATAATAATAACATACAATTTAGCAAGTTTCAAGACATCTCTAAATACACTTGTGGGGTGGTCACACTCCTTGGGGAAACTACCCTTCTAGATTGAAAGTCACGTTCTTTTTTACTTCTAGGAAAAGTTTATAGAGAAACTCAACAATGTTAACTAATCAAAATGATTTGAGCTACTCTTGGGATGAAATGGAATGATTTCCAATATAACTCAAAAGTATATCCAATATGCTGCAAGTAGATACTAATAACACATGATTTAGTAAGAAGGGTCAAGAAATTTTGAGATACACTTGCGGGGTGGTCCTACTCCTTGGATGCTTCTACTTTCCCAATGTTATAAAGATGGGACAAACGTCTCATCAAGAATTTGAACCTAGGTGAGGAAATAAAGAACTAAAAAAATACTACAACATTGATAATATTCAATTAAACCAACCAACCAATTACTCTTTTTCCCTTAATAGTTTTTTTTACCCTAATTTATTACCCCTGTGGGTAAAAATTTATCACGTGAGGAAATAAAGAAATAAACAAATACTACAACATTGATAATAACCAATTAAACCAACCAACCAATTACTCTTTTTCCCTTAATAATTTTTTTACCTTAACTTATTACCCCTTTGGTCAAAATTTCTCCACAAAATTCTCTTGGAAAACCCCTTATTGTAATTTTTTTTTTCTACATCAGAATATTATCTCTTCCTTGTATTTAACCTAATGGAATCTCTTTGCAAAAACAAGTTTCATTTATCCAACGCTTAATGGAGTATTATTTTTCAGTCTTCACTCAAAAATAAAATACACATTCAGATTTTGTTCAAAAGAAACAATAAATGATAATCATATTTGAAATAGAACAAATAAAAATGGTGAACATTATTTTTCAAAGCCAACACAAAGAGAGTCCCATTAGATGACAATTTGATAGCTTTCAAAACTCGCACCCTAATTTGTGCAGTATGAAGTAGCAATCACATTCAAAAATTTGAGGGAGGATACAACATAAAGCATTGTAACAATAAGAATGAAAGATGGAGTCCCATGACCACTAAATATCTCAGGGAATAATTTGCATAACCCTTGTAGAGCATGACATCTTGCTGGGGATTGGAATCACAGTAATCATTGTGATAACAGAGTTCAAATTTAAGTCTCAGTATCATTCAAAATCCCTTCAAAGCATATGGCATACACCGGGTCTTGCCAATAGCAGACATGAGGTCACTCCTCCCACCTCAGCAAGACCATGGCAGTGATACTGAAAATCGAACTCGCGACCCATAACAAGTCAAGCTCGGTTAAGCCCTTGGTTATAGTCAGAAGGAAGATTCAACCCACTACCTCTATGGAGAGTTACGGGAAGAATGAGGGCGATGACATGCCAACAATGCACAAATTAGGAGACAAGGTCGTGGTATTTGAGAATACTATTTTGTTTCTGCTAAAGAACTCTTGAAAATAAATGATACAACAAAATCACCCATTGCAAATCATTTTGGCGAGTCCATAGTAGTAACAATGACCATTAGGGCTTTTAGCATTGAGGATCAGTTCTTGAAGAAGAACTTAAGCCTTATTGACAAATATTGATTCAACATCTAGAGGTGTTAAATGAAACTGTTCTTTTCTCCTCTGCTCTTTCTATGGTTCAACTCCCACATGACAACTTCTCCTGGTATGAACAATGAAACTAAATATCAACCATGGGTGATTTCTACTATTACTGAATGTTTTTATGTATAAGATGATCATTCCTAACAATTTGAACCAGTGCAGGTTTTGTTGGGATGGAATTCTCTTATGGTTTATCATTGAACAAATCATTTATTAAAAACATACAAAACCAATGTACACTTGCAAAATACAATGTTTTTGTAGAACACATCAAACTGTACATGCTCATTCCTAGTGAGGCCCTAACTATTATAGAAGATCATAGACCATTGGATACTGGAGAAATTCGTAGCAAGATGGAGTACTTGGAACAAACTTCCCTATACCACCAGGAAATAACTTTATGTACAAGTTCCACGTGAAGAACCAGATAGGTAGCTACTATTACTTTCCATAATTGTATTTGCAGAAAGCTGTAGGGGGGATTTGGAGGACTAAATGTAGCTAGTAGTGCCCTGATCCTTGTTCCATTCCCTCCACCTAATGGTGATATAAATCTGCTTATAGGTGACTGGTACACAAACAATGTTTCAGTAAGTTATTAATCCATCCCTGATACATGTACATCTCTTGAAATTAAAGAGACTGACTATGTTCAACTTCATCCTGTACACCAAAATGTTCTCTTGTAATGCATCAATATTTGACTATATTCGATCTCTGGGAAGATCCTTAGAAAAACACTTGATGTGGGCAGAGCTATTGGTAATCATGATGTTGTTTACATTAATTTCCATGGGCTACCAAATGAAATAGCAATTACAGTGGAACAAGGTACTTATCATTGATCTCTATCACAAGGTAGTTTGTTAGATTTAGTATAGGTGTGTCTAGCCTTTCAACAATTCACAAGATCCAGTTTATTTTGATTTTATCTGATGTCTGTTGAATCCATTGTTTATTCTTTTAAGAGGTATCTAAAATGACCCATCTGTTCATTAAGTTTTTTGTGCCAATCTTTCAAAGTGATAAGAAATGAATTTGAGATAATGACTATGCACCTATTTAGTTGGGATTCATTTATTTGATTAAACAGAGTTTGAGAAGTCATTTTTAGGAATACCGGGATGTGAGAAGTAAACACTATGCTCAAAGCTACCAGCCTAGGAAGAAATTCAAAACAAAACATGCAACAAGTTTTCAACAACATGATAGCAGCTCATCCTCTTACAATGATCACAATCATGCAGAGACATTTCGCACATGCTAAATATTTCCTAATCCGTATGAATATATGTAAGAAAATATAATGAATCAAGCACAATAGGGTGGAAAATACCAGCACAACTTGAATTTGGCTAATGTAAGGATTCCAATGAAATCATTTAGCATAGGCTCAAATTATTTAATGAATCCAACACAATGAACAACCGAAGACCCAAAACCGACTCAAGAAAGTTAGTGCACAAATAAACACATAAATCCTCTCTTTACAATGCTAGTCCTCCATCGAACCAAAAACTATCGAGGCATATGCATCCAGTTCTCCTCCTAGATAGAAGTACCAAATGTCCAATATTATAGAAGCACTTCCTATGAACAATTGAGGGGCCAGACTCATTAGATTCTGATTTTGAAATCCACATCTGCAATACACATAATAAGTGAAAATTTTTATGTGAATCCAAAACTTTTTCCTTGATAAAATTAAAAGGCAACATTTATCAAAATTTAATTTTATCAAATTTGTATCAAATTGGTCTTGATGTCATTCTTATGATGCTGGGCCAACAGTTGGGGATATTGTGGTGGTGGAATTGCATTTTTGATCAAATCTCCCACCCCATTATCCTGCAATACTATCATGATCCTCCCTTTCAAAGAGATGATGTTATAGGCTCCCTCTAAACAATATCTACTCTCGATAGTTGGTAGGCCATTCTGCTTCCCACAAAAAAACTTGTAGTCCTTCACAATAGGCTAAATTGTCCAGATATTAATTTAAATCTAAGGATTCCATTTGTATGTGAGGAAGAGAGTGGAGAAAGAAACGAGACCCATATAACCTGTTATCACAAAACCTGTACTGATGGCTGCTAATCAGTAAGACCTTATGTAACTGTTCCAGACCAGGCTTTTAGCTAGGGATTAGCCTCCCTAACCCGAGAGGGCTCTCTCAAAACAAACTATTGATTTATCTTTAAGCACAAAGAGAGCTAACTCTTGAAATGAGAATTTATTAAACTTGCTGGTTGGACAGACAGCATAACATTTCTTCCATTGGGCTCATGGAGTCAAACATCTTTTAGTAAACTATTAACTGTTCATTCATAAAAGCCAAGGCATGTAATGTTTAAACATCAAGACATTCACCAAATAACCATCAACTCATAAGTACACACAGGAAGTCTGAGCACTAGGTGAATTCAGAGTGATTGTGTACCTAAAGAGCTGTAAAACATGAAGGACAAGAACCTCAACTTACAAGTATACACAGGAAGTCTGAGCACTAGGTGAATTCAGAGTGATTGCATGTTTAGTGAATTGTAAAATAAGATGAATAAAGACCAAATCACATATATTTTGAGCATTTGAAACACAAGATGAATCTTGGGAAGAAAAAATATCCTTTCTATTACTATCAAAGTCCTTTACATTAGTTAGCAATACTACTAATAATAAGAATTGGAACTCGACAAACCAGAACAAGTGCATATAAAAGAAGGTTTCAGAAAACAAGTCATAATCAAGTATGACAAAAGACCTTGTTCACCAGACAAGATCAATATACAGCATGCTTGGATTTTACATTGATTTTTTCATGAAAATGCAATTTTCTTAAAACGGGTAATGTTTTATACAATTTTAACATCCATGCCCCGAACAATAATCTATGTTTTCATGTTTAGTAAATTATTTTCCCAAGGACCTGTGCCATTGACTAATTAGTAGAATTTCAAAGCTTCTTTGAATCAGTCCGCCTTTAGCGTTGCAATCTTAAAAGCAACCGAGGTTGTGTTCAGTAACTAGTCATTTTTTTATTTAAACCATGTATTACAATTTCTTTAACAACTTTAGCTTTCCAACAATCGTTGAATGCAAACTGTAGCCAGAAATTTCAGACCGGTGAATCCCAGTACTTGTAAAAATAATCATGTTTACAACCATGTTTCCTGGTGTTCATGAAAAGTCTTAGTTTCCATATTATCTTCAACAACAAACATCATCAGATTTGCATGATCTGACAAATGCCAACAAAGAAAAACATAACAGAAGGTACTTTCCGACTAAAGCTGACTACAAAACATCCATTATAAATCTATGAAACCATTTTTTACAATGCCAGTTATAAAATTTAAATAGTCTGATAAATAAACATCTACATTGTGCTTCTACCTTTTGAAAATTTGCCAATAACTTAATTTCATTTTCGGGTGAGGAATTTTCACACTGTGAAGGCCATAATAATTGTAAATAGCCCTATATTGGTAAACCAACATGTACTAGCAACCGATTCCCTAAGGCAGTTAAAAATAAAAAATAAAATAAAATAAAATTAACCCTACGATGGCAAACCTAACATTCAGAAAGTTAGCAATACCTAAATCTTCAATGGCAAATATTAAATTTTCATATTTTAACCCTACATTACCAGTGTATCATTATTTGAGAAGCTGAATATCTCCCTGCAGAATCTAGATTACAAATAAATAGATTCTATTAAAGCTCAAAAAATAAAGCAACGCAGAATGACCGAGCTGAAATTCAGGGCTTCAGTTATTCTAATAACTTTAATTTGTACATTGTAGCGGTGGTAGTGATCCATTACAACATCACCATTCGTTCCATCGACAATTTTACCTGCATTAACATTCAATAAATAAATAAAACGTCAAGATGAAAGAATGTGATACTGATGATGTTGCAGTTCTATGGATTAATCTTTAATGTTGGAGACGGATGGGCTGCGCTGGGTAGACGGACTGGCTAGGTAGACGATGGGCTGGGTAGGCGGATGGGCTGTGCTGGGTAGACGAACTGGCTAGGTAGACGATGGGCTGCGTTACGCTGCGTTTCACTGTTTTTTAATGAATTTTTGGACCGCAGAGAGAATTGTTGAATCGTCTAACAATAGATCTAACAGTTAAGATTATGACAAGTAGACATTTAAGGGAGTTCATTTCAGAGGGAAACGCCTTACGACGTAAAAATAATAATAAAAAATAATAAATCTTTACCATAATTT
>APFE030858124.1:70282-97264 GCA_000404065.3 Pinus taeda
AAGTGCTAAAAATACCATTGCTATAAATAGCATTTCAGGTTAGATTCCTATTTTAGTTAGTCCCTGAATTAAAATAGAGAAGTAAAATTCGAACTTGATCTTAGCAGCTGTTTGTAAAATAATTAATTAATTCATCTTGAGTTAATTAGTTGTAGAAAATCAAACATGAAGTCTATGTGGGGACATGCAATAGTTTCTCCAATGATTGAGGAATTTATCCATCAGGTAAAGAGAAAAGGATGAGTTGTAATTAGTTAGCTCAGTTATTTGAGTTAAGTCCAGTTAGATTAATTCAAACATTTTGTTGAATTAATTGTGAGTTTAGTTAGTTAATGCTTGCATGCATGTAACTGCTCCACTTCAGATAACTGAATATTCTCTCATAAATAACTCATGCATGTCAGTTCAGACAAAGACCCAGTTGAGATTATAGGAAGGGACACTGTACTATCAGTTGGAGGATTTTTACTATAAAGGAAACTCATCCATGCAGAAGGAATTATATCCTTCAGGTTTGTGCAATTATTTTAGAGGTCAAAGCAGTGTGTGAGGGACTATTACACAGGTGGCAGCTTGAGGACCCAAGAGAAATTGCACAAGGAAATAGGAGGCTTGCAGTGCAGAGGAGAAGGTTTGTGAGAAGCCTTTGACTATCTATGAGCAACAGAGGGATTGTACTGAGAGTTGGATAGCTTATGAGCTAAAGCTTTGTGTAATCCGGAAAAATTTCCACTTGTATGATAATACGTAGATTGGGGTTTTAGGCTGAGGCTTTCCCCGGGTTATTTCTTTTGCATTATGTGTGATTGATTTCTCATTCTCAGTTATATGTGTTCTCTTGATCTTGTTCATATTCGATTAAGCTTCCGCAAGTTTGTTGTAGAAGTAGATCTTGTATTTTTCTTTAGTATATTGCATAATTTGTTGATCTATAGTGGGAATTTCTACAATAATTTCATCTTCTCACCTTGTCTCTAACAAGGGGAGTGATATAAGTGATTGACTATGAGGCTTCTAGTTTTGAAGCCCTATCAATCAAACATATACACGAAATATTGACCCATAGCCAAAAATAGAGCCCACAACTAGAGCCAGAGTCAGAGTCATGAGTGTGATTCAGTTTATGTCTTCCTAAAACCACCATTTAGGAGAAAACTTACAACTTTTACTAAACAATATTTTGCAGTCATCTTCAAATCACCATTTATGAGAACTTTTAATTAGCAAAAGAAATCAACTTTAGCTAAATCAGAAAATGTTCTAGGAACCATTGAGCCTTAGAGCCAAGTTCCAAACATTATGGTCTGTTCAAAATCTCAGCTTGACTTTGCCTTGGTCAAACTAGAGAAAAATTAAATTTCCATTTCAGTAGAAATCTTGGAGGCAGTTAATTGAGGTGACATGGCACTTGTCACTCAGTTAATTCGAGTTGGGGAAGACTGAGTTCAGTTCAATATGTTTGATTGCTAATTTATAATAATATATTTAAGTTAATTTGAATTATTTTAAGTTTAACTAGTTCTAACTGTCAGAAGAACTAGTGGAGGTCAAGTTGTGGAAGTGGAACTTCAACCACACTCAGTGATCAACCAGTTAACTAATCAATCAACCCAAAATAATATTGCATGCAGAGAATTCGAGTTACCCAGTTGAGATGAAGATTCCAAGGTAGTGTACTATCAATTGAAGCATATTCTAATGTGTACAGGTGGTGCATGCAGTTAGAGGAAGGACCTAATGGAATTGCACAATTCCATAGTGAGAAATTCCTAAATAATAGGGGCCAATTTCCCAAGGGAACAACGCAAGGAAATAGGAGCTTGGAGGGCTTGAAAATTGGATGTGTTGGCTAGAGTCAATGAGTCAGGTAGAGGGATAAACTATACACTTGCAGGGTGTGCTCAAGCTTGATCACGCATATCTATTTCATCTCTATTCTCTAAATAATGCAATATAGGTAGTAAGGAGTTTTGAGCAATTTCTTTCCCTTAGATAAATCTTTGTGCATATGTGATGTTTCCTTTTGCATCTCTATGATTTGTGTCCTATATGGTGAATTAACTTTTGCAGATCATTAGAGTAGCTCCAAGTATTGTGATTTAGTAAATTTCATGAGCAGTTTTGAATCTACACATTAATTTCTACATGGTATCAGAGTTGGATTCACTGTAAAGCAAAGATTTCGATGTTGTTATTGTACGAGGATCAGATTTGCAAGATCAATTCTTCAGAGCTATAAGGATGGCTTTCTATGGAGGATGGCTTTCTATGGACTAAGGCTCGAGTATGCCCTTGAGGGAAGCTCAAATTATGTTGCTTGGAAGGACCACATGGAGGCAATGCTAGAAGATAATGGGTTGAAGGAATTAATTGATAATGATATTACGAAGCCAGCAATGTCTGCCACTTAGGATCTAGCATAATGGAAGAAGTGTGTAACCAAGGTGAGGAGAATCATATTGGAGGGAGTACGAGACAATATTGTCTCAAACATGGGAAAGAGACTTTGTATGCATTGTGGTAGGCATTGACATATATGTTCTAGAATAGTAGTGACCACAGGAAGCTGGTGCTCAAGATTCGAAATATCAAGGTGCAAAAGAACGAGATCATTCCATGATACCTAAGCAAGTTCACACAATGTCGTGATGAACTTGTTCAAGTTAGTGTTACAGTAGCAGAGGATGATTTGGAGAGCCTAGCCCTTCTAAGCCTTCCCAAGACCTGGCACAGCTACCAAGATTCAGTGAATGGAAGGGAGAAACTACCAAATTGGGAAAACCTATGGTCTGATTTGGTACAAGAGGAAATAAGGTGGAACACCAAAGACATGAATTCATCAAAGGGACAAGATGAAGAGAACTGTGCTTTGGTTGGAAAGGCAAAGAAAGGGAAAGGGAAGAAATTCCAATCCAAAGCAAAATCTAGTCAAGGGAGCAAGAAGAAAGAGTTGTCTATAATCAAGTGCTTTCACTGTCATGAATTCAGGCACTATGCCACAAAGTGTCCTCACAAGAAGACAAGCAAGAAGAACTCAGGAGGAGCAGTGGGTGAAGCTTTGGCTTCAATGTTTTAGATTGACTTTATTCTCATTGCATGCATGGCCAACACAATGATGGCAAGTGTGTGGTACCTGGACAACGCTGCCTTGTTCCATATGGCGGGGAATATATATATTTTTAGTGATTTGGAGGAGAAGGATCTCTAGATGAACATCGATATGGGAGATGATGGAAGGTACAATGCGATCGAGATCAGTACAATCACCTTTCAGAGGGGGTCGAGCGGTGAAGTATATCGAGGTTGAGGTGAAAACCTCTACAAGATAGATGTGGAGGATTGTGCTACGTTGATCACAAATTTGGAGAAGGCACAAAACTGTGATGTCGATGAACTTTGACATAGAAGACTTAGCCATTTGCATCATGGCACTTTGAAGATCATGCAACATACCACAAGCCTTCCCAAAGCATAAATAGAGCACCAAGACACATGCAAAGGGTGTTCCTCGGGGAAGTACGCAAAAGCCACTTTCCATGATTGGGACAACAGAGCACATGTAGTCCTTGAAAGGATCCACTCTAATGTTTGTGGACCTTTCTCAAGAACCTCCACTACTAGACACAAGTATTTTGTCATCTTTATTCATGACTTCTCATGGACGTGCTGGAACTCATTCATGCAGAATAAGGATGAGACTTTCTCCAAGTTCTTTAAGTTCTAGGCATTGGTGGAGAAAGAAATGAAAAAGAAGGTGAAGGCTCTCAGGAGTGATAATGGAGGTGAGTACGTGTCAAATGAGTTTAAAAATTTATATGCAAAAGAAGGCATTTGACGAGAGTTGACAACACCCCACAACCCACAACAGAATGGAGTGGTTGAGAGGAAGAATGATAGCAATGTGGGAGCAACACGGGCGATGTTGCATGACCAAATCCTACCTATGCACTTGTGGGCTGAAGCATGCAACACAATGGTCTATTTGCAAAACAAGATTCCTCATCGGATCCTTGGCATGATCAAATCGGAGGAGGATTTATCAGGGAGGAAGCTTCATGTATCACACTTTAGGATTTTTGGAGCCTTTGTCTGTTGCCATGTCTCCAAAGAATCAAGGAAGAAGCTAGAGCCAACAACAGAGTTGGGGGTATTTGTGGGTTACATAGAAACTCCCCACAACTACTATGTGTATTTTCTATCCCTCAGAATGAGAATTGTGTGAAGGGATGTAAAATTTGATGAAGACAAAGCCATGTGGTGCTCTCTTAAGAGGAAGCTTCAAATCCCACCAAAGGAGGAGCTTTTAGCTCTAAAGGAGGAGCTTTTAGCTCCAAAGGAGGAACATCAAGATGTTGTGGAGCAACCACAAGTTGCGAAGCAGAGAGTGGAGACAACCACTCAAGAAGAACCATATAGGGAAGGCAGGAGGAGAACTAGGGAAGCTGAGAGGCTTATGAAAGATGCGAGGGAGAATGTGAGTGCTCCTTCAAATCAACACATGCAGAGAAGGTCACCAGATCGATAAACTGGCTACATGGCTCTAATGACTGAGCTAGTAGATACTGAGGCATCCTCTTTCGAGGAAGCAATAGAGAAACCTGTATGGGTTGATGCAATGGTGGAGGAGTACGAATCCATTATCAACAACAATGTTTGGGAAGTGGTCCCAAGACCAATAGACAAATCAGTTGTGGGTTGGAGGTGGATCTTCAAGGTGAAGCATGCAGCAAACGAAAGCATAGAAAAGTACAAGGCCAGATTTGTGGCCAAGGGGTACTCTCAGGTTGAGGGGATTGACTATGAGGACACCTTGGCTCCTGTAGCAAGGTACTCATCCATCAAATCAATCCTTGCTCTGGGTGCATATATGGGGTGGAAGATGCACTAGATGGATGTGAAAACAACATTCCTCAATGGAGTTATTGAGGAGGAGGTGTATATCGAGCAACCAAAAGGCTTCAAGACTTTTGATTGAGAGTCTCATGTGTGTGGACTCAAGCGAGCATTGTATGGTCTCAAGCAAGCACCCCGTGCTTGGTACACCAGGATTGATAACTATCTCACCAGTGTGGGCTTCACCAAAAGTGAAGCAGATGTAAACCTCTATCATATTTTGGTAGAAGGTCAATTGTTGATTATTGTTTTATATGTTAATGACTTGATTTTGACTGGTGATGAGAAACTGATCAAATCTTGCAAGGAGGACCTTATAAGAGAATTTGAGATGAAGGACATGGGTCTCATACACTACTTCCTTGGATTGGAAGTATGGCAAGGTGATAGGGAACTGTTTGTCTCTCAAGGAAAGTATGCCAACGAGATACTTCAGAGGTTCCACATGGACAGGTGCAAACCCATGGAGACTCATCTAGTGACCAATTGGAGGAAAGAGGATGCCACTTCAGGTGAGGAAGTGGATGCGACTATTTACCGACAGTTGATGGGTTCACTCATATATCTTGTGAACACATGACCAAATATGTGCTTTTCATTCAACCAGATGATTCAAGCTATGGTTAGGCCAACCAAACTATTTTAGAGGGAAACTAAGCATGTTCTACAGTACCTCAAAGGCACTACCTAGTTTGGACTTTGGTACAAATGGACAGAGGGAGTGAAGTTGTGTGGCTTCACTGATGCAAATTGGGCGGGAAGTCTATCAGACCAGAAGAGTACATCAGGTGGAATTTTCAGTTTTGGGTCCGCAACGGTTTCTTGGTACAACAAGAATCAAAGATCCGTGGCACTCAACTCAGTGAAAGCATAATGCATGGCTGCAAGTCAAGCAACATGTGAGGCGATATGGATGAGAAAGATACTTGTTGGCTTGTTTGGGCAGATGATGGATCCAATTGTGATTTATTGTGATAATCAAAGTTGCATCAAACTATATGAGAATCTTGTTTTTCACGATCGATTCAAGCATATTGATATCCGGTATCACCATCCACGAGATTGTGTGCAAAGGCAAATTATGTTGTTGCAGTACATTCCGATAGAGGAACAAGACGCTGATATTTTGACAATGGCCTTATAAAGAGGGAAGTTGGAATTCCACAGGTGCAGGACAGGGGTGGTTGATAGTCCCCTTCTTCCTGAGAGGGAGTGTTGAAATGTAGCAAGACAATCTCAGTTTGACTTTGCATTGGTTAAACTAGAGAAATTTCGAATTTCAACTTCAACAAAAATCTTGGAGGTAGTTAACTAAGGTGACATGGCACTTGTCACTTAGTTAACTTAGTTAATTCGAGTTGGGGAAGCTTGAGTTTAGTTCAATATGTTTGATTGCTAATTAGTAGCAATCTATTTCAGTTAATTTGAGTTATTGTTAGTTTAGTTAGTTCTAACTGTAAGGAGAATTAGTGGATGTCAAGTTGTGGAAGTGGAACTTCAACCACACTTAGTGATCAACCAGCTAATTGATCAATCAACCCAAAATAATTGTTGCATGAAGAGAATTCGAGTTACCCAGGTGAGATGGAGATTCCAAGGCAGTGCACTATCAGTTGTAGCATATTCCAATGTGTACAGGTGGTGCATGCAGTCAGAGGAAGGACCTAAGGGAATTGCACAATTCTAAAGTGGGAAATTCCTAAATAATAGGGGATGTAGGGCTTATAAATTGGCTAAGTGTTGGCCAGACTTAGTGAGTCAGATAGAGGGATAGACTATACACTTGCAGGGTGTGCTCAATCTTGAGAAAACATATGCATTTCATCTCTATTCTAAATAATGCAATATAGATAGTAAGGGGTTTTGAGTAGTTTTTTTCCCCTAGATAAATATTTGTGCACGTGTGATGTTTCCTTTTGCATGTCTATGATTTGTATTCTATATGGTGAATTAACTTCCACAAATCAATAGAGTAACTTCAAGTTTCGTGATTTAGTAAATTTCATGAGTAGTTTTGAATATACACATCAATTTCTACATGGTCATCTTCAAATCACCTTTGAATTAGTAGGAGACATCAAATTCTAGCCAAATTTGGAAATGCTCTGGGCATTATTGAGCATTAGAATCGAGTTCTAGAGTTGGTGGCCAACCTCAAACCACCATTTAGTTCAAGACTTTGGCTTCTACTAGCCATTAGGTTTGTGGTCATCCGAAAACCACTAGATTCATATAGCATATTCAACCAATAACAATTGCTCTCATTTCTTTGCTTGGACTCACAAGAACCCCTTTAGATTGAGGCGGGGAATGTTAGACACCTAATCTGCTTGAGTTATTGTGAAGAATATGAACTCCCATCAAGAGTCCAAGAGACCTTAGAATATGGATCCAACAACAATAAGCATGTATGTATATGTCTATCATTTTTATGGTAAATGCAATTCATGCTGATCGTCTAATCTAGTTTGCAATCTAACAATTTTGATAAAAAAGGAAAAGTATAAGAAGATGGAGAAAACTATGCTACAATAATTTGTGCACTTGATTCCTATCCTTACAAAATAGATGATAGTGAAATTGGTCTCATGGAAAAGAAGATCACTTCATTTATCCCGATAGACATAGTAACTCATCGTCATTGAATCACATGCACCCATCATCCCTATTATATGGTTAAAGGCATAATAGGTAACACCTTTAGAAGTAGTAGAGGGAACCATATGATGTCACCATGAAGGATGAGTATGATGGTGACCACTATAGTGAAGGGTTGCTTGTATCCAACAATATGAAGGCCATTGCTTTGCATAATGCCTTATATGTACATGGATGACAAATGAGAGCTCTAAGAATGAGGTAGAAGCAATGAGCAACAAAAGCAATGCTTTGTGTTTTCAAAACAATATCAAAAATCCACAAATAGAGTTTACTAAAAAATGATTTAGTGTGTAATTTGGAAATCAACCATTCCACTACTATCACAAAAATAAAAAATAAATTTAATCCTATAAAAAATACTTTGCATAACAAAACAAAGACATGAAATGATAATTTTTAAAATTTTCAAACTTTCGTTATAAGATTAATATAAATTGATATAGACATCTAATTTTAAGGTCACAACCAAGTTAGACACCAAATTGGTGTACGGGACCCCTTGTTTGCGGGACAAAGGACCCACAGCGATGCAACGATTTGACTACTAAAATATACGAAAGCATACATACCCTCCCCCTTCTCATTTCAAACCTATTACCTCTTATGAAAAACACATACTCTTAACCATTAACACAATCAACACATTAAACATACACTATACTTATATACCCAAATCATAATGACATGCCATCCAACCCTAATTCTTCCACAGTTATACCCTCAACCCTCAATCTTCGAGAGTCCAGCGCGAATATGGGGAGGGGGCACGTGAGCCACGTGGCACTTATATATCCTTATAAGGAGTAACGTGGCAAAACGGGGTCGGCTATCTCCCCTCGGAACGAAAAATTAGAATCGTGTTTGACTTGACTTTGATGCGTTGCCGCTCATCTCAATTCAAATTTTTGGCCAACTCTTCTAGATAAATACCCTTGTAGGTAGATGCACTTATAACTAATAACGGCATTATTTGGTGAATTGCTAATCTCTTTCTGAAACTTGAGCCACTTGAGGATAAGGCCGGCCGAACGAAGCGTTGCTAGGGTTTTACCGGCGCCACCATCAAAATATTATTGTCTTTTTTGGTAGCGCCTCTGTGCCGGTCAAGCTTCCGCAGTAGAAACTCTGAGATTATATGCTCAACGACGGTTTGGTGGTGGACTTGCAGGAGAAATAATCTTCGGATAGGTCTTTAAGCAGGTTCTTTCGCGGTTTCAGCCAGCGACTTTCAATTTTCATTTCCACGACAAAGGTATTCTTTTCATTGTTTTTGAAGCTTTTACTGTAACTTTGGTTCCGTTATTGACAATGTCACTATTTTGTCATTTTTCTATGCATTATTTGCAAATTTTGTTGCATTTTTCTTCTTGCGAACACTTCCGCCCCTTGATTCAAAAAAGATCAGCTAGCTTTGAGCTAGTTTTTTTTTTTGGTTTGTTTTCTTTCTATTTTCTGCTATTGTGAGTTCTGCGGCTATCATATTTAAAATCTCCAGGTTTTCACTGTAACTTTGGTGCCGTTGTCGTCAGTGTAATTGTTTTGCCCTATTATCATGACTTATGAAAAATTTGTGGCGTATTTCTTGTTGCAAACAGTTTTTCTCGCAAGTTCAAATATATTGGCCTGCGTCGAGCTATTTTTCCTTTCCTTTATTTATTTATTGTGAGCTCTGCTGCTATCTTTCTACATTTTTACCGTAACTTTGTTGACGTTATCGTCAACGTCATCATTTTGCCATTTTATCGCTTTTATCATGCATTATTTGTAAGTTTTACTGCATTTTCCTTCTTGCAGACGGTTCCGTCCCTAAAAACGGCTAGATTTAAGCTAGTTTTCCTTTTATTTTGCTACTGTGAGCTTTGTGCTATCAATTTCAACATTTCCAGGCTTTTTACTGTAATGCTGGTGTGTTATCGCCAATGTCATCGTTTTTCCATTTTTTTTAGCTTTTATCATCCAGTTTCAAAATTTTGGGGCATTTTCCTTTTTGCAGATAGTTCTGTACATTATATTAGTTTTGAGATAGTGTGGTTTATTATATTATTATTATTATTATTCTTATCATTCCCTATTGCGAACTCTATGGCCATCATATATATATTATTATTATTATTATTTTTTTCTTTCTTCTTCTGCAAGGTTGGTGACGCTAACATTAACGTCATTGTTTTTCCATTTTATCCCTTTTATCATGAAATGTTTTAAAATTTTGCGACAATTTCCTTCCTGGCGATAGTTCCTTTGGTTAGAACCTATAGCTGGTTTGAGCTAGCCCTGCGTGCGAAGTCTTTCATTAACATATGCAAGGGTTTTACTTTTCAACTATTATTATTTCGTTCGTGCTTATACTAGTTGTACCTTTGAGCGGCCTGAGTAATTTGAAGACAGTATTTTCTAAATATGCAAATGTGATGTTCTTTTTAAGCTTTTTAGTAGATAACAAAAGGACTGCATTTTTCTCTGTTTATGGCAGACGGTTCCGGTTGGTGAACAAAGATGGCTGTAGGTGGAGGCAGAGATAGAAACAAAAACAAAAACACAAGCAAAAACAAAAACAAAAGCCAAAAAGAGGAGAGGCTTCCCCCTCCAGTAAATGGAGTTGGAAATGGTGGCTTATCCTCTGGCAAAGATGATGAAGTATATCCAGTAAATGGAGTTGGAAATGGTGGCTTATCCTCTGGCAAAGATGATGAAGTATACCCATCAGGTGAAGATGATAAAATATCGAGGTTGCAGAGCCTTAATAAACTTCTTGCTGAACAGATCACGAACTTAAGAGAAGAAAAGGGTACTTTGGTAGAGAAACTCACTCAAATGGAATCACAAATTGGCAATCTTGAAGCTCTGATAACAAATTTGCAGTCTGAGAGTGGTAATCTCCATGGTGAACGGGCAGAATTAAAAGAGCAACTTGAAGAATCCAGAATAGAAACAGAACAGCTCAAGGAACACTTGGAGTTGTCTGAGAGAGAAATGAAGTCCAAGCATGCAGTACAAAATAATCTAGAAACTACTGTTTTGCAGTTGAAAGATCAAATTCAGGGGACATCTGCAGAATTAGAGGTAGCACGCAAAGCTTGGGAATTGGAAAAGGATGACCTTTTGTCACAGGTTGCAGCAGCAAGAGAGGAGGTTGAAGAGGTCAATAAAGCTAAACAAATGACAGAACAAACATGGAAAGATGACAAGGAGAATCTTTTGTCTTCACTGGACAAATTTGAGAAAAATAATCAGACATTACATGGAAAAATTGAAGAATACCAGCATTTGTGGAATGCTGAAAAGTCAAATCTGGAAGGCACTGTTGCAGAGCTACAAAGAGAGCATGATCGGATAGACAATGAAAGAAAATTGCTGAGACAGAAGAATACAGAGTTAAGCACTGAAGTGCAGTCCATGAAGTTCCAGTTGAGTGAGAGTGAATGTAAGTTGAATGATTCCAAGGGAGAGGCTCAGGAGTTACATGCAAAGCTAGAAGAAGTCCAGAATTTGTGGGATGCTGAAAAGAGCAGTCTGGACTGCACTGTTGCAGAGCTGAAAACCAAGCTTGATTTAATGGCTAGTGAAAGGGTAACTCTGAGCCAGAAAAATGGAGAGCTGAGCACTAAAGTTGAGTCCTTGAAGGTCCAATTGAATGAGTTGCAATCTGAGTTGAATGGCTCCAAGGGAAGGACTCTGGAATTGTGCGGAGAAATGGAAAAAGATCGGTCTGTGTGGGATGCTGAGAAGAATAATTTAGAAGGCACTGTTGCAGAGCTGAAAACAAAGCTTCACCTGATTAATAGTGAGAGAGAATTACTGAGCCAGAAAAATACAGAGCTAAGCACTGGAGTGCAGTCCTTGAAGACTGAGTTGGTGGCAGTGAAGTCAGCATATGATGAAGTAAGTGTTCACTTGAATAAGACTAAAGAAGAAAAGGAGGCCTTAGTTGAGAAATTGATGCTACAGTGCTCTAAAAATGATGCACTAGAAGAAGAGTTGTTGTCAGCAAAGTCTTCTTTTGAAGAAATGAAGGAATCTGCTTGCAAGGGTGAACAACAAATAGCTAATTTGCAGAGTCAGATTTTAGTTGTCGCAGAGGAGAAAGATGGTCAAATCTTTAATGTACAGACTGAAAAGAATAATTTGGAAGGCATTGTTGCGGAGTTGAAAACAAAGCTTCATCTGATAGATAGTGAAAGAGAATTGCTTTGCCAGAAAAATACAGAGGTCAGTACTGAAATGCAGTCTGTAAAGACCCAGTTGGTGGCAGCTAAGGCAGCATATGATGAAGCAACTCTTTACCTGAATAAGAGTAGAGAAGAAAAAGAGGCTTCAGATGACAAATTGATGTTACAGCTCTCTAGAAATAATGCATTAGAAGAAGAGTTGCTGTCAGCAAAGTCTTCTTTTGAAGAAATGAAGAAATCTGCTTTGACAGTTGAACAACAAATAGCTAATTTGCAGAGTCAGCTCTTAGCGGTTGCAGAGGAAAAAAATGACCAGATCTTTGATATACAGACTGAAAAGAATAAATTGGAAGGCACTGTTGGAGAGCTGAAAACAAAGCTTCATCTGATAGAGAGTGAAAGAGAATTACTGAGCCAGAAAAATACAGAGGTAAGCACTGAATTGCAGTCATTGAGGACTGAAAAGAATAAATTGGAAAGCACTGTTGGAGAGCTGAAAACAAAGCTTCATCTGATAGAGAGTGAAAGAGAATTACTGAGCCAGAAAAATACAGAGGTAAGCACTGAATTGCAGTCCTTGAGGACTGAGTTGGTGGCAACTACGTCAGCATATGATGAAGCATCTGTTCACCTGAATAAGATTAAAGAAGAAATAGAGGCTTCAGATGAGAAATTGATGCTACAACTCTCTAGAAATAACGCACTTGAACAAGATTTGTTGTCAACAAAGTCTTCTTTCAATGAGATGAAGGAATATGCTTCCAATGGTGAACAACAAATAGCTAATATGCAGAGTCAGCTCTTAGCTGTTGCAGATGAAAAAGATAGTCAAATATTCGATCTAAAGACTCAGTTTTCAGAAGAAAAGGTCCATCTTCAGGACAGAATAAATGAATTGGAGGCTTATTTGGATGAGCTGGAATCTAAGTTGATTGACTCCAAGGAATCGTGCAGAAAATTTGAAAAAGATCAGCATCTGTGGAATGCTGAAAAGAATAATTTTGAAGGTATTGTTGCAGAGCTGCAAAGAAAGCTTGATCTGATTGATAGTGGAAGGGAATCACTGAGCCAGAAAAATACAGAGCTAAGTATTGAAGTGCAGTCCTTGAAGGCAGAGTTGGTGGCAGCAAAGGTTGCATATGATGGAGCAACTGCTAATCTGAATAAGTTTAAAGAAGAAAAAGAGGCTTTAGATCAGAAATTGACACTACAGCTCTCTACAAATTTGGCACTTGAAGGGGATTTGTTGTCAACAAAGTCTTCTTTCGAAGAAATGAAGGAATCTGCTTCCAAGATTGAACAAGAAATAGTTATTTTGCAGAGTCAGCTCTTAGCTGTTGCGGAGGAAAAAGATGGTCAAATTTCTGATATACAGGCTCAACTTTCAGACATGGCAGAGGAGAAAAGAAACCAATTAGCTGATTTACATGATCAGCTTTCACCCCTTGTTGAAGCAAAAAAGTTCCTCGAGGAGAAAAATGCAGAATTGGGAAGAGTACAATTGGTTTTAGAAGAAGAGCAGCTATGCCTGAAGGGCAGAATAAAGGAGTTAGAAACAGCCATCAATCCTCTCAACGAGGACCTTGAAGTTTCTAGGGCTATGGCAGTGGAGAAAGAGGGCCAGTTATCTAGTTTACAGTATCAGCTCTCAGACCTGGCCGAGGAGAAAAAGTGCCTAGAGGAGAAATGCAAGTCATTACTGACTGAATTGAATAAATGTACATTGGTTTCAGAAGAAAAAGTCCATCTTCAGGACATAATAAAGCAATTGGAGACTTATTTGGATTCTCTCAATAACGATCTTGAATGTAGAAATGTGATGCTCCAGAAGTTTAGGTCGGAATGTCAACATTCTCAGTCACATGGGCGTGACGAAAATGGAAAGCCAAACAGTGTGCATGCAGCTGGAGAACCAAATGGTGTGTGTGAAAAACAAAAACCAAAGCAAGCCTTTGAAAAGCAAAAGCCAAAAAGGTGTTTTCCATGGTCTGCTGTGGCATCTACTGGTGCTCTAGCAGCAGCAGCAGTTACAGCTTACCTCAAATTCTCAAAGTAAGAACTGAATCTGACTTTTTTTTCCCTGCGTAGCCTTTGCAACAATCAGCATTTTATCTGATTAGTTCTGATGTGTTGCAGTAACATATTCCTAAATTTACCTCTTGTCACTCTTTTGTAACCATCATCTTTTTCATAATATTCATTTAAAAATCAAGAGCATTTCATTTAATATTGTATATGCTGTTTTGAGCAGATAAAAGGGATTCTGAACTTGATCTTTTGTTCCATATAATTTTTTTTTGAAATGCATTGCATGCAAAATATATATTCGAGATGAATGCCACATGTACATAAATCAGAACCAGTTCTTTTTAGTGCAGTGTAGGTAATCTGTTTTTCACTTCTTGTTTTTGATTATGTTTGTGGGTTTGGTTACCAATTATTTTCCGTTCTATTATGGAAGTAACTCTCGTATTTTCTTTTTTAACTTGAAACGAATTAACTACATGGATGACAGAATGCAATGCATTGCACAGACAGGGGCAAGGTCAGGACATATAGTGGTTTGTCAACCGGTTTGTGTAGTATTTTAATCCTGCAATCTCTATTTTCTGTTCTATTAGGAAAGTAACTCTCGTATTTTCATTTTTAACTTGAAACGAGTTAACTACATGGATGACAGAATGCAATGCATTGGACGGACAGGGGCAAGGTCAGGACATATAGTGGTTTGTCAACTGGTTTGTGTAGTATTTTAATCCTGCAATCTATATAACTGGAACTCAATATAAACAAACAGTACAATATAAACTATATTACCTTATAAACTTACTCATAATTGGCCCTGAAGCTATTGAGGATGATTGAGCAAAAAACGATATGAATATGGCTCTGGAAATTTTTTGAATATAAGCTTAGTTGTATTTTAATGTGGATATTGCTGTCACATGGTTTTATTATATATGTTAATGGACCGTACTCAATTTTTGGGTGCGTTTCCGGAATAAACTATAAATATTTAGTTTGGAATGATTAATATATAACTATTTAATTTGAAATGATAAATAAATTATTGTATTGAGGTTGTTGTGATCTATATCTAATTTGAGACAGGTTTTTGGCGATAATCACATCAAAATTTATTTATGTATTTCGAACCAACAAGTGTGTGATCCATATCTAATTTTTGAGACAGGTTTTTAGCGATAATAGCATCAAAATTTATTTATGCATTTCGAACCAACAAGTGTGGTTCATTGTCGGGACAAGGTGAGCCATTATATCCCATGTGTTCAAGGACAAGATGAGCCACTATATCCCATGTGTTCAAGTCAAGAACAAAATTAATAAATTGAAAGTTTTGAATAAACTATAATACTTAATTTGGAATGATTAATACATAATTACTTAATTTGGAATGATTAATACATAGTTACTTAATTTGGAATGATTAATACATAATTACTTAATTTGGAATGATTAATAAATTTTACTAAATTCCAAGTGTTCAAAGAAAAAGCAAAGCAAAAGGAAATGTTTTTTTCAAAGAGATTATGAGATTGATCACAGGTATTGGTTGTATATTAGATGAGATTGATCCTAGATATTAGGTGAACCTCCTTTTAGATTTTTGATTCCAGATATTGTTCATAACCATATATGAGTTTAGAATAGTTTTAAAAGGTTAAAAAAATGGATAATTAACATAAAATTAAAGAATAATTAGAGAATCAAAGATGAATTAAAAGAATTAAAAAGATGTCATGAGCAATTGTGGTGTGTTGTTTAAGATACAATCTTTGAATGGAGCACTCAATAGCAAAGTCTAAAAACAAGGAAAAATGGGCAAATGCAAGAAGGGAAATGATGAATTTGAAAGTCACATTAGCATAATTGGGAATTTAATGATGTTTAGATGTAGTATTGAGTGAACATTGGAAGTGAAAGGCATATTCTTTATTGGTTTACGGGAGTTTGTAGTAACAATGGAAATGAATATAGAGGCAGACAACACACTTTGGTTGGTTGTATATGACTTTAATGGGGAATGTTGTTATATTAGTGAAAAGGTAGATCTAAAAAATGCAAGAAGGCCTTCGTCGACTACTACAAACTACTTGACCAATTCTTTGAGGTTGAGATTATGAGTAAGGAAACATAGGGAGTTGTGGAATTCTATTTGGAGTAGAGGATAATACCTCCAAACTAAGGCACTCTAGATTGTGCAGGTTTGAAGCATTTTGCATTGTCAAAGGATTTAACACAAGGCATTGTGTGGATAACATGTGGAGTTTAGGAAAGTTGGAGGATAAGTTGTTAGGAGAGTTGCCACCTATATCAAGCACATGAAGAGGAGAACAAAGTGCTAGACATTGGTATCTTGAGGAATAGGAATACTTGATACTAGTATATTGGATTTATAATGGTGTGCCAAGGAGATGATAGTTTTGTTGCTCAACAACGTAGGCAATCTTTGTTTCTAATTATAGTGGAAGGGAATGGTAATGTATAAGATTTAACTCTTAACATAAAATTCTTTGTTTTGTAGAATATGGTTCCATGTTTTGATCAAATATCAATCATTGATGTTGTTTCCATTACAAATCACTTCGTTGTAGTATAGAATGGCATGTCACTCAATAATCTAGTCAATGTTTGTTTGAAATTACATTTGAAAAGAATGATAATGTATAATTAACATTGCTTTGCAAAATGTGGTCTCAAATTACCATCAAATCAATGGTTGTTAAAGTTGATGTTATTATAAATTACTTTTATCAAAGCATAGAAGGTTTGTGTTTCTCAACAACTTAGGCGACCTTTCTTTGCAATCACAGATGAAGGGAGTGGTAATGTATAAGGTAATTCTATCATAGAATTAACTTTATTTTGTAGAATCAGTCTCAAATTTCCCTCAAAGTTTAGCCTTTGATGTTGCCACCATTACAAATTACTCATCCAAATTTAGAAGGTTGTTTTCCTCAACAACTTGCGCACACTTTCCTTACAATTACGTTTGAAAGGAATGGTAATGTATAAGATATAATTCTTTACCACATAAGTAACTCTTTAATAGAATATGATCTCAAATTATCCTCAGACTAATTGATGTTATTGCCATTACAAATCACGCTTCTCAAGGTATAAGGCTGTGTTGTGTAACAATCTAATTGGGCGTTGTTTTCTATTTCAAATCACTCTTATTATAACATAGAAGATTGTGTTGCATAGCAACTTTGGCAATAATTGTTTGTGATTATAGTTGAAGGGAATGGCAATGTACATGATAAAACTCTTTACTACACAGTTAACTTGTTTCATAGAATGTGGTCCTAGATTTCCCTAAAGATTAATTATTGTTGTTGCCATTACAAATTTCTCTTATTAAATTATAGAACAATATTGCTCAACATCGTAAGCAACATTTCCTTGCAATCATGATTGAATGGAATGGATATATATACAAAATAAAGCTGTGTCGTAGAGTCAACACTATTTTGTAGAATGATGCCCCAATTTTACCTCAAAGATCAATGATTATTGCTATTACTATTACAAATCACTTTGATCACTCTGATCAAAGTATAGAAGGTTGTTTCTCAACAATTTAAGTAGCATTTGACTCTACTCATTGTGGAAGGGAATGGAACGATAGTCCTACCCAATTGGGAGTAAGTGAAACATGCATCTCTTGAGAGCTTGGATGTACTTGGAGACAAAACAATTGAAAAATTTACATTTCATGAACAAAAGGATAGAAATGTACCTACAGAAACTCAAAATTCTATAGATATAGAAGCTTCAATGGAAATGCTTAAAGAGATCTCAATCCATCAAACTATGTATGCTACTAAAAGGTCTCTAGAAATTGCTTAAGGGCATTCTTATTGGGTCTAAAAAGTAGTTAAGATGGTAAATGAAAGGAAGATTTTTTTTTTTTGTAGAAATTGGTCAATGGTTATCTAGGGAGTCCCTTTAAGAGGTAGAATGGAAGTGACACTATTACTAAATTTTGCAATTTATGAGTAAAAATTATAGCGAAGAGTTTAAAGTTGACATTGTTCTTGATCATCTTGTTGGAGTGACTGATAAAATGTGGTCAATGATTGTGTAAGAGATCCATAATGATTTTATCGTTAAGAACATGGCTTCAATCTTTGTTGAATCAATAATGAATCATGAATTTTTGCAATGTTTATGTAGATAATACTCTAATGGTGTATTGAAGGGGTTTTAATTCAACATCAATTTCCAAGGAAATGAAAATGTGGAGCAAAGAAGTTGAGGATATTAATATGAGGATATTGATATAGGTTGAGAGAGAATTGATGGTTTCATATATGTAGTTAAAGCAAGGAAAGTCTCATGCTCCTTTTTATAATTGAATCATATGAAGATATTGGTTTGATATTTTAACCTATGAAAAAGGGGCTGGAAAAGAAGAATGAAAACTTGGAAATGATCTTGAAAATGAAAACTCGATGAAACAATTAAATGGTGTTTCACAAGATGGGATCTTGATGGTAGATGAAAGGATATAGGAAGTGAATTTGGTTGTGTTTCTTGATCTAATGGTCATATGCAATTTTTTGGTCACTAATAATGTTTCTTCAATGGGAAATAATCAATGTCCTTGATGCACATGCCATAAAAATATTTTACACATGGTTATTGATGAAATCAAAAGTTAATAAGGAGACACTATCTGTGACATTCAAGTTCTATCCAATGTCATCAAACTTGCTCTTGAATAACTTTTACATATTTATTAGAAGTTTACATTTATTTTTTTTATGATGTCATTAATTTCTAAATTATAGTTTAAAATATTAGTAGTTGAATTTTGCTTTGGAACTAATCAAAGGATATGAATAAATGTTGGATGAATGTATTATAAACATTCAACCATTCTTAACTAGTACACAATTAAATGTTATGAAAACTATCCCATGAATAGAATAAATGGTGAGAAAGAATATGATTTCATCAATTGGATTGTTTAGAATTTTATTTTTTATTTTTTATTTTTTCTGAAATTCAAAGAATTATATAAGATTATGACAAGGTTCATTTAATGAGAGAAATTGGAAAACACAATTTGTTCAAATTTGGGAGGAGATGGAGAAAATTGGGATTGCATGTAAGCTCGGGGAACCATACCGTCGTAAAAGGCTATAGTACAATGTTCTTAACTATGGAAAATAAAATAGTTAGCATCGAACACAATATTCATTTGGCATGATGGAATTTTAAAGTTCGGTAATTATATTAGTATATCAAATATGTTCTATGTGGGTTTTGACTAATAATAAATGATTATTTTTTCATGGCATAGGAATAAAATTGACTTTCAATTTTTTTTATATGCAATTTGAATATAAATATTATTTTTTAACCATATACATTGAAATGATGTGTTTATAGGTTATTGAAGGCCTTTCAAATGAAGAAAAGAATAAAAAGTTGGTAAGGTTTGGAAACGCTATAAAGAATACCACATGTTGTAATTGAAAGGGTGTAGGGGAAGGTGTAGGGGAATGATAAATATGCATATAATGAAAGGTAAGTTGACTTTTATTTAGTTATATTATGTATTTCAAATTGGTGGTATCATTTCATCCATTATAAATTATTGGATTTATTGCAATTGTAGGATTGACATCTTTGCTAGTGAGTGGTTTTGGTTGTGTTCTAGTTGTTTAAGAGATGGAATGGTTCCTTATATGCATGTCCACGGGGCCCATGCTCTTGAGATGATGACTAGGTTTGTTCATCTTTATACTTTGGGATGATTAATGAACAAAGTAACGGACTATAAGCATATAGGAATGAAAAATCTGAATAGCAACCAAGGAAGAGGAAGAGGAGTTACTAAGGAGTATAAAAACACATAAATATGATAGAATGTCTTGTAAATTAGATGAAAGGACAAAAATTTCAGCGTCTTATGAGATGAGAAGGTATTTTCTAAATCTATACTTTGTGTTGAATATGATAAGTTGTGAATTCTATTGAATGAGGATGTTGAAAATCTTGAATTTCCACATCAGCAAAAATCTTGGAGGTAGTTAATTGAGCTGACATGGCACTTGTCGTTCATTTAACTCAGTTAATTCGACTTGGGGAAGCTTGAGTTCAGTTCAAAATGATTAATTGCTAATTTTTAGCAATCTAATTTAGTTATATTAAGTTGTGCTAAGTTAAACTAAATTTAACTGTTGGAGGAACTAATGGAAGGTTAGTTGAGTAGTGTGACTTCAGTCAAACTCAGTGATCATCCAGTTAACTGATCAATCAACCCAAATTAGCTAATGCATGGATAGAATTCGAGTTACCCAGTTGAGATGGAGATTCCATGGCGATGTACTATCAGTCGTAGGCTATTCCAATGTGTACAAGTGGTGCATGCAATCAGAGATCCAACCTTATGGATTGTGCAATCAATTGAGGAAAAAATCCCTAAATAATAGGGGCTAATTTCTTAAGGAACAACACAAGGAAATAGGGGCTTAGAGGGCTTGAAATTTGGCTAAGTGTTGGCTAGATTTAGTCAGTTAGGCAGAGAGATAGACTATACACTTGCAGGTTGTACTCAGGCTTAAGTAAGCATATGTATTACATCCCTATTCTTTGATTAATGCAATACATATAGGAGGGGTTTTGTGTAGTTTCTTTCCCCTAGACAAATCTCTGTGTATGTGTTATTTCTTATTGCATGTTTATGATTTGTGTTCTAGATTGTGAATCGAATTCTGCAGAGCAGTAGAGTACGTTTGAGTCTTGTGATTTAGTAAATTTCATAAATAATCTCAAATCTACACCATAATTTCTACAGAGGAAACCATGTCATAGTTGGCATCTCATTTCCTTCAAAGGAAACCATAATTTCTACAGAGAAAACCATGTTATAGTCCGAGGAATCATGATGTGTGCTTAATTATTAGTATGTCCTCACACAAAGCTTACCGTGAATCACATTACTTTATAAAGTGTCTTTCCACTAGAAAAAACCTGCTGCCACAAGTTTGCTAGAATGGAAACCAGACTAATGATAAAAATTCAAATATTTTGTTAATTATATATGAAAGTAAGCATATTAACCATGTTTTTGAAATTGTAACTGCAAAAAAGGGGGATTTCTAGTATAGCCTATGCCTATTTGGCATAAAACTAATATGCTATGATGAAAAATAATATTCAACAAGATTATTAACCTAACCATATTAGTGAGGGGAAATGGATTTGTTCTTAGCAGAGTCTTGTGCAGTAGCCATGTTTGGTTCATCCATCACTACACTTGAAATTGCCCTTAAAATGGCCTCGACTTGATAGTCCACCCTTTGAATTTTAGTTAGAAGTTCATTCATATAAAGAAAGATCTGATTGTAAGCCACATTCCTTTTAGTTAAGACCTTATCCATTATTGTTTTCAGTTGCTAGTATAGGTCAATGGTCTCGCAATGCTTATAATTTCTAATATGAGTATTTCTCGGGTTACGAATCTAAGGAGAAAATTCTACATCTAGTTCTTCATTAGGAATGCAACCTCCTCCAATGTGTGCATTAATCTTAGTGAGATCAAATTTGGCTTTGATCTCAAGAGCGACGAGCTAGTGGAAGGTGGTTGTTGCAACCAAAACATTATGCTTGACACCTTCAATACGAGACTTTGGGATGCATGGTGGAGAAATAAAGCACGTAGAGAAGGTCACATAAGGAATTCAATATGAAGTGAAGCTAGAGAACTAAGCAAAGTGGGAGAGACAAACAAATACATAGAGCTAAAGAGCAAAGAAAATAGCTTTCCATAATTCCAAAAAATTCAATAACTATGGAAACTTACCCTGTATGTAGCCATAATGCATGCAATTATGTCAGAATGAAGTCACACTATGGTAAATGACTGTCAAAAAGTGTTTCATATCTCATGTTTAGTGTGCATTAACATTTTGTCTCATCCCTTAATGAGCTTGGTACCCTCTATAATTGAAGACCTCAAACCACCTTGATTACCTGTCATAGCCAACATTATCCTAGCTTAAATGCCCTTAACCCTTACATGATTACCAAGGCTTGGGGTATGTTTTTATAGTACTAAATGAGGGCATGATAATGATCCATCTGTCTCTTTTGCACTACTAGATAAGGTTATGGTGGCGTCACTGATGAGCCCCAGTATTGCAGCAAGGATGTTGCAACTCCTAAGGTGACCAACTTTACTTTATCAACCCGAGGTTCATACAAACTTAGAGAGGTTCGTACAAACTTAGAGGTGATAGTGCTATATGCACAACAAATGCAACAATCCACTCTTGTCACTTCTCAACTGGGGAAAATGCACAATAGGTGGTCTTCCTCTCCTTCCATTTTCGCTTATTCTTTTCCTTGTTCTTGCTTGCAGATGGTTTTGATGATCCCCCAATCACAGGGTTCACATTCTTGTCTCTAGCCTCTAGATGTGTAGCCTGAAATGATACATCATCTAGGCTAGTGGGATTAAACATGAGAATGGTGTGCCTCAAATAGCTATGTAGACCACCTATATACTTCAACAAAGTTTCAGGTGAGTCTAAAGAAATGCCTAGAGTTAAAGCTCTTTTTCTAAATTCCTGGGTATAGCTTTGTACACTTTGCCCCTTTAATTGGTGAAGAGTTTGCCAACTCATCATTGCTTGCTACATATAAGCTAGTGGATAGAATTGTTTTTTAATGGCATAAACAAATTCATTCCAGGTAGAAAGAATTTTACCAGGCTTCTTCAAATCAACTTGTGTCCTGCCTTCCCACCACACTAGGGCAGTTCCTCCAAGACGAAGGCTAGCCAGCTGAATCTTTCTCCTCTCTGAATCAATGTTTTGCACCCTGCAATATACATCAATCTGTCTAATCCAGTTATCTAGCTTTTCTGCATTTAATTCTCCATCATAGATTGGCAAATCAAATTTCACATCTAATTTAATCACAAATGTTTTCTTCTTTTTCTTTTCAGGGCTAGGAGATGAGGATGATGGAGGTGATGGTGGGGGAGATGATGGAGGAAGCTTTTCCGCTTTCCCTTTGCCCTTTGGGGCATCTAGAGAAGGTTCTTCTACTCCTTTGGCTTATTTGGAGGTTGAAGTACTCTTACTTCTACCTTTCTTAAACTCTCGATACATCTCTTCCACCATGGCTTTCATGGTCATGAAACTGTCCATGAACTGAGAGTTTGATTTTGATGAGTTTTGTTTTGCCATCCTCCTCCTAGGATAGACTCTTCCAATTTCTGGATTACCCTCAACAAGTTCTCCTTCTCCTAGTTTGAGCTTTGACCTAGTTAGCATTCAACAATCTAGCACAAGCTTGTTTAACCTTAGCAAACCTAAAGCTCTGATACCACTTGATTTGAAAATGAGATCTTAGACAATTATTAAGGTATTACAGACTCATGTTCATGGATCTGCCTATATTACTTAGTGCAATGGATCATAAGATTTCAAATAACATAGGCAATCAAGTAGTTAAAGAAAAATAATAGGAAACAAACATAACACATCCAATTTAATATAGAGTTCACCCAAAACTCTTGGGCTACGTCTCCTGGTCCAACCTTCAGCAGTGACCTCTCTATTGTGTCTTCAAGAGAAAAGTTTTACAAAATGTGAGCTCAAATTGAGTCTCAACACAACATATACAAAATAGCAGGAGTTTGCTTGAATTCCTCAAGCCTCTATGAGTACACAGACTCTCCCTCTTACTCTCTATCTTTGTCTTTTCTCTATATTAGCACTGCTTGTCTCTGTCTCTGTCATTCTATGGCTTTTACGCCAATTGGCGCTGTCTGTTCATTTCCTCTTTTGGACTCTCTAGCTCCCGGCCTCTGTACGTTCAAATCCCCCTCTAAGCGTTAACCAATCATGGCATAACGTCTTCACGGAAGGTGGCCACCTGTTCTGCAACGAAAGGGACCATCGGGCCTTTGAAATCCTAAAAAATAGCGTTCCCCGTTTACACAGAGAAATACACTAAAGACACGGGAAAATTCATCGAACTACCATTTATCAGACTTCAAATATCCTTAAGTATGCTCTATATTCCCTTCAAATCTGTCTTTATATTGATATTGCATATCCACCATTGATCTGAATGATCTTGATCCAACGGTTGAGATTCATTTCGAGCGGCTTATGCGTACGAGGATTAACCACCCAAAAAGGGTGGTTTTCTCTCTCCGGCACTTGGCCACGTGGCAGCCAATGCATGGGATGGGGCGGAGCCTAACCAATACCACTTATTACCTATGGCCTGCCTGAAATCCCACTTATTATGGAACACACACACACACACACACACACACACACACACACACACACACACACACACACACACACACACACACATACACATATATATCTGCATGTATAAACCCTTTCGGGTCCGTTTTCATCACATCGACGCTTTGTTCTTTGCATTTCGTTTATTTAACAAAAACGCAAAATACGAAGGAAAACCCTGTTTTCCGGATCTCAAAATATATGTGTTTTCATTTATAATCCTATTGGGTCTAGCTATCACAGTCGCATGTATCGACCCCGCTCCTTTGTGTTGCTCCGATGTGATATTGTGATGTGACTTTTCGCAATCGCATATCGCATAAGCCCCATGCTATTGGTAAGCGCTCCCTTGTGGTTTGCCGACTCGATATTGCGATTCAACTTGGGCCATCGATCTGCACGCTTGATCGATGGTCCTTGTTGACCCCACTGATTGTTATCGCAATATCTATGTGGCAGCCTCCGATAGCCTCCGTCTGACTTCGCTGATTGTGATATGCCGATCGGATACGGACCGTTGATCGGCCATATCCGACGGCTCTTGCGCATCATTGTCCACGCCTACGATAGTTCTGTTTTTGGTCATTTCTTCGTGTTTTTCACTCCCGATAGTGTTATCCACCATTTCTAAGAGTTCTTATTTTGCGATAGTTTTTATCTTTAGAATACTTAGAGGGATTTCTAGGATCCATTTTGGATCAGGCTTGGCTCCAAAACTCGAGATTGACTTGTCTTCAACTATCACTGGCTTGGCTGCCAATTAACTCGGTGGGCTTGGCTGCTTGTAACTATGAGTTGATGAGATCTGGTGGAGGAATCTTCGAGTGATTGAGGAATTAAGGATGGAGACCCAATCTCCTAAAATCCCTCTTGCTTGTCTACTTCGAGTTCCTGAACTTAAATTAGCCCAAAACTGCTACAAATCCTGCAATTAATGCACATTAGGCCACATGACATAACATCTCACATTTACCCTTCTCACTAAGCAAAATATAATAAAATATGTAAAGAAATGTGAGAAAAGTTGATTTTAATAAGTTGGAGAGTGGCATTAAGGCCCATATAATTTACCTATTGATGAGCCTCATCATCACCCCCCTACTAAAATTGTTGCTCATCCTTTGAGAAAATTAGTTTATGTCCATATCTTTCATAGCTCTTGTGGCCTCTTTGACATCCCAAGCCTTTGTTGATGGAGTTTCCTCTTCCGGATTAAACCTTGCATGATTTTCTATTTCCTCCCACTGCTTTCTTTCCTCTTCCTCCTTTCTACCTTCTAGCATACCCATTATAAAGGGTGGATTGAGTTTCAAACCAATCCAATTGATTTTAAGTATCTGCAGTGCATTCTTATACAACAAAGTTCTTTCTAGTGCATCTCTCATCCTTTCATGGGAATGATATTCCCTGATCCTTAGGCTGTATGGTAGGGTGCCCCATCTCCTTTGGCATGCTTGTTGACTTTCATTCCCTAGCAATCTCAAGGCGTTCTCAAAATGTGTGATTGCTTGCTCTTGTGTATCTAGGTATCTTGGTGCAAGCTGGGGATCATTGGCAATGATGTTGTGGGTGCTAATGATAGCCATTGAACTTATCTATTCTTCTCTAATGTAAAGGGGCTCCCTTCCTTCTCTTTCCAACACCCTCTTCACCTCCTTAGCCCTGGCCTCCTCATGACTCATCCATGATGCAAGGGCCATTAGTTGTAAGTCCCCCAACTTTGCATTGGGGTCCCACACATTCAAGTCTATTAAGGCCAAGTTGTGCAAGTAGAATTCAAATATCTTGGCCTTATCTTCTAGGGTGCTTTTGTCACATAGTTCAATGAACTTCCTGTAGTCTTGGAAAGGCATAGTCCCATGTTGTGCTAGTGTCTTTATCTAAAATTGAAGCCATTTATATTTGAGGTACAAGGCGTATAATTTTGGTGGCATCTTGCACTGAAGTGCATCCATGGAGAGGCTTGCCATAGTGGCCAATTGGCTCTCTTTTTCTTGTAACTGCCTCCTTAACCATGTGTTTTCTGCCTCTAGTTGAGATCTCATAATTCATTCCATGTCTCTTATCCTACTCAACTCTCTGCCCATCTCTAGTAGCTTCTCTTCCATATGGCCCACATACTCTACCTTATTTGATTTGGAAATTTTCATCCAACTATGTGTCCTTCTCTCTCCTTATCAAGCTCAAAGAAGAGAGGGATGTCAAATTTATGTGGTATTACTCTGCCTCTCTTAATGAATCTGTAATAAGAGCTCAAATTGGGCTATAGGCTAGGTTCCTGCAGCTCTTGGGACTCTCCCTCAGATGTATTTGGAGAAGTTGCCCCCTCTTTCAATTGTGTTGCTGCTTCTTTGCCTTCCCTATGTCCTTTCTGTCCTTCCTGTGGATTTTTCTGTGTTTCCTGTAGTGCTGAGAGAGTTTCCTGTTGGACTGTTTGAGGATCGTGTAGAAGGATTTTTCCTTTCTGAAATGGGGTCAAAGGTGCCTTGTATTGATTACATATTGCAACTTTATATTTGGAAGCAAATCAGTTTGTATGGTATCAATGAATTTGCTCTCGTAAACAAATTATCACTTGGGCAATTTTTACAGAAGAATTGACAACACATTATAAGGATACAAAAAGAAACACTTTTTTTAGCCAATTCATAAGTCTCAAACAAAAGGGTGCAATAATGGAGCACATTGAGGAGTTCCAAAAATTGAACATAAGGGTAAAAAATATTTCAGAGGAGCACAGGATTGATGTGTTTATAGGGACTTTAAAGGATAATATCCAACATGATGTTCGCCTTTGGGAACCTGATTCATTAGAGAAGGCATTCAGATTAACAAGAAAAATGGAAAGCAAAATTATGGCAACTGGGAAGCATACCAGTCACAACTATAAAGATGGAAGTGTTGTTACCCCTAGCCTTCCACAACCTATAAGGTTGACACCACAACAATTG
>APFE030858124.1:107369-121566 GCA_000404065.3 Pinus taeda
CCACCCCCCACTCCATTTAGCCATTTTCTCACTGTCAAATCATGAACAATGACCATAACAGTCACTTTTCGGCTGCCCTGTGCAGTCTCTCTTTTAATAGCGTAACTCCCATCGTGCTTCTGCTGACACTGTGACAATCCTCCATTCCACGCAGTGCCCCAATCGCACAGCTCTACAACCCGAGCATTGTAGTTTATAGTCTCCCACCTTCTTTCATCTATTTGGAGTGCTAAGACTATGCTTCCATGATATAGTCATCTAGCTGGATCCTTGATGTATTTCTTCAATCAGCTTCCATTCACCTTCCTTGGAAATGGCTTTCCATTCAACTTCACCAATTGAACTGGTCCACCATTGGTAATCTCCTTGATGACATAGGGCCCCAACCAATGAATCCAAAATTTTCCTAGAAGTTTATCAAACTTACTATCATATAATAACACTAAATCATTTACCTTGAAGGTGCACAATTTGATGTGTCGATCGTGCCATGCCTTTTCGCACTCCTTTTGAAATTGCTAATGGAATCCAGCCAAAAACCTATCTTCTTCCAATTCTGTCAGGTGCGCGAGCCTTTCCTCCATGGCTCCATGATCCACCATTCCTGCGAATTCCAATATGCACAAACTAGGTACAATGTATTCCATTGGCATCACAACTTCAATGCCATAAACTAGCCTGAAAGGAGTTTGTCCAGTCAGCTTCTTACAAGTTGTTCTGTAAGCCCATAGCACCGCCCGTACACACATATTGCAGTCATTTCCTTGTGTATTGCAAACCTTAATTAGCACACTCTCTAGTACCTTATTAAATTATTCTACCATTCCATTAGCCTGCGGGTGATATGGCATACTCTTTGGATGGTAAACCTGAAATTCCTCCATCAACGCGCTTATCATTTCATTAAGAAAATGCGTACTGGGATCACTCATCAAAATTTTCAAACAACCAAACCTCATCAGCACGTACTCAAAGATGAATTTTGTTGTTTTTGTGCTTGTACAATCCTTCATAGGCTACACCTCCATCCATCTGGTTAAATACTTAGTCATTGTGATGATGTAGTGCGCACCCGTCTTCTTACCTGGAGGCTGAATTGGACCTATAAAGTCAATCGCCCACTTCTTGAATGGTTGTAATGATAACTACGGATTCAAAGGCAACTCATTCCTCCACGATGGTCTTCTAGTCCTTTGGCATGGATCACATGCCCTACAATACGCTTTTGAAACCTTATGTAGTGTTGGCCAACACAACCCAGTGTGTAGAATCTTCTACATTGTTGCTCCTCTCGCAACTCCTCAATGAGCCTCAAGGAGGATGCTATTTTGTCCAAATTTTGGCACATAATGTCGAAATATTTCATCTGATCCCATTTTATACAAGTGCCCTGCAATGACAAAAAAATTGTCGCGCGCACCACCAATTCTTTCTTTTGTTTTCTATTATATCCTTCTAGAGCCGTTCCCATCGTTAGGAAGTGTATAATATTGTCAAAGTGACTATCCGCAATGCAAAGAGTTGCATGTCAGGTAGTCCTTCCTCCAAATTAGTAGGCTCCTCTCCTATTTCAATGTGCGACAGATGATCCAGCCTGACATTCAATCGTCCTAGATTTACAATAACCTCAAAATCATATTCCTAAAACAACAACAACCATCTGCATATTCCCCCCCCCCAACACAGGCTTGTTCACCAAGTACTTTAATGTAGAATGATCTGTATACGTCTTAAAGTGTCCACCTAGAAAGTAGTGCCTAAACTTCTGGAGCGCATATACCATAGCTAGACCTTTGTGCTCTGTCATTGAATAATTCTTCTCAGCTTTAAATAGCTTCCTACTTGTGAACGTTATAGGATGATAAGCGCAATACATGATGCATCCACATGCACATGAAATTCCTTCTTCCAATCTGGGAAGACTAGGATTGGCGCGGTGACCATTTTCTCTTTTAGCACATCCAAGCTCCTCTGGCATTCCTCATTCCAGCAGAATGTAGCATCCTTTTTTAACAATTTCTCCATTGGCATGGTAATTTGGGCATAGATTTTGATGAACTTTCTATAGTACCCTATGTGCCCCAATGTCATGTGTAGCTATTTCACACTTCTCAGTGCCTCTAAATTGATTATAATCGCGATATTCACAAGGTCTACCATCAATCCTTGTCTGCATACCAGGTGACCCAGCAAGATCCCAAAAGGGGCACAAAACAAAAATTTCCTCAAATTGAGTGCGATCTGGTACCTCCAGCATGTATCCAACATCAAGCACAGACTTGATACATGGCACTTTACATGGCCAAACACTGTACAATCATCAAAGTATAAACTCAATAAATTTATGAATGAAATATTTGAACGCTGTGATGACTACGCGTGAGAAGATCGTCTGTGTGTTCTTCAGCCCAAAAGACATCACCGTATACTGGAAGCATCCCCATTCAGTTGTGAAGGTCGTCTTACTTCTATCCTCCGACGCGATCTTGATTTGATGGTGCCCTGACAACCCATCAGTAAACGAATATGATTCATGGGCGCCAACGTTATCCAACACCTAATCGGTGAATAGAGTTGGGAAAGGATCATGCACACAAGCATCAATCAACTTCCTGAGATCTATGCATATCCATATCTCATACTTCTGTTTCTTGTCCTGAACTACCATGGGGCTTACCCAATCATAATCTTCTACTAGTTCAATGATTCCTACTGCAAGCATTTTATCCAACACCAAGCAGACCCTTTCTTTATACTTTGGGTTGAGGTGGTAAGGCCTTTGCTTAACTGGATTTGTGTCCAGTTTTAGAGTGATATTCATGACACCCAAATCCCCTATTATCCCTTTCAGATATGAAAACTTTGTAGGGAAAAGATCCTGATATTCATGGAGCAATTCAATGACCTTACCTACTGTTGCGTCATCCTAGTAGTCCCCAATTTGTGCAAACTTTAGCTCTGCCTCCATGCTAATGTTCACCTATCTAGTTTTGAGCGCTCGGTGATGTCTGGATTCTCTAGTTATGGTCCTTCAATTTTGCGGTGACCTTCAGTCTTTGGAATATTAATCTTTCTTAGGTCTTCGCCTTCTTCTTTCATTGTCACATTGTAGCACTCCAACATGTGGCTCAGTTGGGTAGTCCAATCAGGTTGAATCAAATCTACAGGATCCTATGGTATCCTGAAGATTGCTGCCTTGACCTCTTGCAACACTTTATTAATACATTCAAACCCATCCTCAAAGTTGAACATCATCAAAAATCCTTGGCACAAAACATCCCATTCTTCAGTGCCATGGCGGAGCTCTATCTCCAAGTACCAATTCATCGGTATAACATCCAAGGTATGACAAAACAGATGTACCCACTTTGGCTAAGGCTCCGCTCCATACACTTCAGCCCATTTGGCCAAATGGTCATGTGGGTCATTCCTCCCATCATATTTTTCTGTTAGCCACACTTGTGGGTGACCAAACCGCACTCTCATCATTTTTCTATACACACGCCAATCATCAAAACTATCCTTGTCTGTGCCCCACCATCTCACAGGCGTAGCTTGCAGTGCCCAATCCAAGGCCTGGAAGCGATGCTTTCTTAGCACTTCTCTCTCGAATGCATCCAAAAAGTGATCGATATTAGTTAAACCATCGTAGTAGGGCAGATTTCTTACCTCTAACGATACACAATGCAATGATTTGGTCATCATATTACAACTCAGTGTAGATACTACATGCAGTTGATTCTTCCAATGCTCCAACTCTTTGTATGAATATGATGTGCAGGAAATTTTATGGTCCCATTCAATATGCCCAACTGTTGTCGAATTCACCCAATCTTGATCTCATGTCGTTATCTTGTAAATCTTGTCTAAATCATCATCACTTTCTTAATCGCGGACCGGTTTAGTATAGCACGGTCCTTTGCCAAGGTTGAGAGGCACCACTACCCGAAGCGATTTCTTCTCAAGTATCATCTTCCGCTTCTTCAAATTGATTAACCCATTCATGTCAGTGGTCCAATCGATCCCAAGGAGCGTGAGGTATGGATTTCTATCAACCACAATCTCTATTACTTCAAAATCATCTAATGCGCTCGTGCCCTCAATATCAACCGTTACTCCTATAGTCTTCCCATGGGGATGATTTTCTACTGATGGCCAATGAAGTCTTGACAGAAAATATGAGTTGTCTGCAAGGGGAAATTTGGTCCAACCATGAACCTATGTCTACACTAGGAAACCCCATGCCTGTACTCAGCTTTCTGCTTTGTGTATTCAAGATCATCCAATTAGTAGAAATGGAGAAGGGGAAATATATAAATGAGAAAAGCTATGTCGGATGTCTTACATGCTTCTCTGAAGGAACAATCTCTTCTGCTCTCAATAAGTTGGGATCCCTCTTCTGCCCAAAAACAATTAAGTTCCAATGAACAATCCTCTTGAAAAAAATACTAAGGCGAAAGAAGAGAAAGCCTTCCTGCACAAAGAGGTGAAGCATGCAACTCCACTCGGGTACTAACCAGGTTCGCTGGCAATGGAGCAATGCGTATGTTCCTACATGACTCCACCAGGGTACTATCTAGGCCTTGCTGGTAGAGGAGCAACACCAGAGATGAAAACTTATACTCTGAAAATTTTCAACTCTCGAGCCAAACTACCCTTCCCGATTTCTAAACATTGTGATCAAGCTGAAATTTTTGTTATGTTTGAGTGAGTTGGCGAATGGTGAACTATGTCTATCCATAGGGTAAGTGGGGAAACCAAATCAACCCACACATCAATTCAATACTCATTGAAATACCAAGGCCCTCTGCTGTCAATGAACCAAAAAAGAGAAGCTGGAGTTCTACCATTGTGTCACCAAGTGTTGTAGCGGCTACAACACCCTTCAAAATTTTGGTCTGCATCCAATTTTGGAGCCTCCTTTGAGAATTTTACTTGATGTTTGCATGCACTCAGGTTCACCCCATGAGGTCGTGTGAGTCTTTGCACCCACCTTGCTTGATCATTCAACAGACAAATTTTGTATGTTGGTATCAATGTCTCACTACTGACCATGTTCTAGTCATGCACAAGGTCTTCAATTCGTGTTTATGTGTTAAGTTTGCTAGGTAAACATCCATCACATTCACACACGGAGTCGTATGCACTTTCGCGCAAGCATCATCATGATCATCCAATGATTAATCAAAAGTGTCACACTTGTCACTCGCACCATGGTCGGTTATGTTGAGCATGTGTGTCTTGAAGTTTTCAGGAATCTTGTCATTAAGTCATGTGAGTGTGTGATTGCAAGGTTGTGTATGCACCATTTCACTCGCTCACACACTTAGTCATTTTTGTTGAAATTCTCCTGACTAGATCACCCTCTCACATCTGGACCATCACCTCGTCATCAACTCGATCGAATGTCACCAGAACAACGCAGAAGCACCTAGCAAGCCATTTCAAGTTGTGTTTCCCACAAGCTCATCCATGAACCCTCCTACTAGTCAATCAGAGAGTTTGACCGAGCGGTCAGCCCGGGACTGACTCCCCTCAAAAATTGCACAGAGGCTGCAGACCATGCGACAACATTGACTGAGAAAATTGCACAGACAGGCCAGATAGACAACTAGTGCCTGTCCTTATCTCTCTTAGAAAATTGCACAGTTTTCCCAACCAGTCACCAGTTAGTCGACCGGTTTCTCACCCGGAAAACTACACAGATTTCATGAGTAATCCCTCTACAACCCAACAGTTTGCTTAGCTCAAAAATTGTGCAGAGGTGGTCAGCAGGTCAACCTCCTAGTAACTGCACATTTTTTCCCACCAACAGCTCCCAGTAGCCTACCGCCAGCTCCCTCCATGAACTGCGCAATTTTTTCTTCCAAGCTATCGCAGTCAATTGCCAACTCCCTCCAAGAACTGCGTAGTTTTTGTTGCCAAGATAGTGCTGCCCACTCACTCTAGAAATTGTACAGATCCTGACTACCTAGTCCTCCTACAGCCCGCATTGCTTCTCCCAAAAATTGCGTAGATTTGACCTCCAGCCGAGCCAGATCTCGCAGACAGCCACTATCGATCCAGAACGCCCGTCTCCATCTCCTAGTGACTTCTGTAGAGTTTTCATCAGTAGTGCCCGGAGCCCACATCCAAGCTTGAAGCTCTCCTAGCGTGGTTTTGCAACCCTATCCGCTCTTCTGGTTACCTACATTCAAAAACGATCATGCATCATGGTACACTAAGAGATTTATGGATTTGATGTCATCTCATCATTAGTCACCACATATACAGGTATATGAAGGAACGTGACATGATGACAGATGGGACGAACAATGCGTGTGCATGCAAAAGGACATGTTCGCGAATGAACGAACAGATGATGCATGTGAAGGGATGTGTTTGAAAATAGGTGATCGTGCGAATATGTGTTCACGAACATATGAACATGCATTTTCGTGAATAGATGACCATGTCAAGCATGCCAAAGTACAAGCAAGGAGCAACATGCAAACACAACATCAAGTGAACCCAATGACCATCAATGACTCTGCACACATTTCCATGTGGAGGTGAAGCTATGACACACTATGAGAACATCCATCACTCAGCAGCACTACAACTCGACATGCATAGCAACATCATGAATGGACCAGCACTGTCATGTCAAGTTGTGTCATGAGTCATGTTGGCCACATCAGTATTGTGGGCCATACTATTGTAAATCAATGTAATGTAACATTGAAGTCCAAGAGACCCACTTGTCATCTGAAGAGTCATGTAAAGTTGAAAGGTCATGAAAGTCAAAAATTCATGAGGGAAGTCGAAAAGTCACAAGGGTTAGTTTTACCCTTGGCTATAAATAGCCCTCATTTGTACATGAAAAGCACTTTTCATCTTGGCTCCTCCCACATAGCCTTGAGAGTCTGTAATCTTTTCTTTGTGGAGTAAGTAGTGGCTCCAACGCCCCATCCATGGGGTTAGTGATGTATGGTGTATTTATGTGTCTTGGAACTTTCACTTAATTCAGAAACCTGTTAATAGGTCATCACATTTTCATACATGTTATGTAATTGTTTGTAAGATTAATCTTGAACACTCGTAATACATGTTTGTTTAACCTGTGTTTAACACTTGAACTTATTCATTTATTCTAATACATATATATTGATGAAAATGTGTTTTATGAGTTGTTAATGTTGTCTTGTCCATGTTGGTTACCTCCCCGAAGAGCAGATAAACCTTTCATGTAAACTTTATAGAACGACAGTCGCACACGCACCAAATCATCCACTGAGTGTTTTACATGTGACCTTCCCTTGTGTGTTGTGACTGTCGCATCCATGTGGACTGCTACTTTGGAAGCTGAACACATCATGTTGTGTTGTGTGTTCCTAACAGAGTTAGGTTTCCCCCATCCGAATTGGGACTCACTCCCTCCCTCTCCCTATGTGGTGAAAGAACCCTGACACAAGTAACACTAGCACTCACCAAGCACGCGAACCTCATTGTTCGAAGACAAAGCAGACCACTCTCACATGCTAACAAACAAGAGCTAAGGCATATCTTTAAGATAATTGCAACCGAGTCATCATACCATATGGTACTCCTACACCAAACAGTGTGAGGTCTAATTGGGACTTCATACTAGGGAGATCCCCTAGTATTGGTGAGTCCAACACCATCAACTGAACAAGAATAAACTTGACTTACTATCTAAAGAAACATTTGAACACAACACTTTCATTCCACTTGTCTTGAATACTTGATATGTCCTTATCCACTTATACTCATAGAGAATATGTTCCTCCAATACCTCTGCACATCAGTGCCTCACAAGGTCCTTTGCTACTCCAAAATCCTTGCAGAATTGGGTCTGACATATCTTCCTTCTTACAATGACAATTCTACTCCAAAGGTCATTGAACATAGGCTCAACAAGTTTGGCTTCTCACAATGAATATGCACACCACATCACTGCCAAATCAACCTCCTATAATCCTCCTTCTCATCATGGGTTAACTCCTCCTATACCACTATATAATTAAGCTCCAAACAAGGACTTCAACACAATGATTTATCCTCCACAAAATCATTGTACATTTGGCCTTAAATACTTTTGGAATTCATAGTCCCTTTGCTTGCTCCAAGGTGACTGTACATAACCTTCAAAATAAGGTTTGTAACACAATGAATATGTTCCTTTGATTACTATACTTAATCCCTCAAACTATTGCCCAATCAAACCTTTTCTGGACAGGCATTCATGCACACACCTCAACACTTAATTTCCTCTGCAAATAAGCCAACCACACTAGAATACAATGTTCTATGTTTTCCTGTAATTATGCGCAATATTTACTCCACTTCTGACGCATATTTCAACCTATTTTAGGATAAACCTTGGCCATAGAACTCCTGCATTATTCTAGATTTCTTTCGGCCCTCCTCGACATAGTGGGTTGAGGCATATTAGGCCTCATTTAGTGGCTTTCTCATCTCCATTGTGCACAAAACACACTCGAACTCCAAAATAGAGAGGTTAGGTGGAAACACAGCTAGTGCATACCTCTACTAGGACATCATTACACACAGAGATCATTGTCTCCTTTGCTCCTAATCTTAGCTTGAACCAAGCCCTATTAGGGCACAATCCACATAGAAAGCTTGGCCTTGTCTCAACGTAGTCTTGGCCCTCTTTTTCTAACACTTGTAACCAAGAAAGACCACAAAACTTGCTCCTAATCCAAGCTCGGATCCTCCTAAGGCCTATGGCTCCCTTAGCTTGTAGACTTGCTTCTTTAGATGAGATCGTTGGTGTGTATTGAGACCTCTCATGGTCTCCTATACTTATAGTTTTCACTTGTTGCCTTAGGTGCCTCTATTTATCCATCAATAGTGTCCTCACACAATAATAAGATTAAACAAAACATTATTTTGGGTCTTTAGCTCACCAACATGTGCCCAAAGCCCACCACTTGGGTAGATTTCCCACAAAACTACATTTTTATGGGTCAAGTTCTCACAAACTCAGTACCCCAAGGATTGTGGGAGTACCTCCCAAGCTACACATCTCAACACAGCAAGGTGTAGCCCCCTTGCATTTGAGGGGAGAGAACTAGATAATGTCCTCCCCTCACCTCCCTAATTGTAGTACTTTAGAGATATCTAATTAATGTGTTGTGATTATCTTCTTTAATTTTGGCCCACTATTTAGTTGGAGTATTTTTAATTAATTGAAAGAGTCATCCTTATCGAATTAGGCTCTCTTTCTAGATGATACTCATTAACACTAGGATCCAAAATAGGACTAAGAAGCCTTGGAGAAGTGTACTAATGACAAAGAGTTAAGTGAACATCCAACACTCCCAACTATGGTAAATGGACTATTTGTATTGGTACGAATAAAACATTCTTTAGGAAATTATTGTCTCTACTATTCAATATTTTCACATAAACAAATGCACTGATGATGACCTACTAAAACTTGTAATAAAAAGGAAATGGAGACATGCCCTAGTGGTTTTTATTCATAATTGCTATCCTTGGCTCTTTTATGATGGATCCTCTAAGTAACCCAAATTCATGTGGAGTTGGTGGTAACTTATACTTCTTTGATATACACTACATATCTTTTTATTATGGCATAGGAATACGTATTAACAACTTTGAAGAAGAAGCAAGAACAATTTCCAACTTTGAATACTACAAAAGAATTAAATATAGATAAAACTAGATAAAACCCGAGTTTTTGGCACTTAAAACTTGTGACCAAATAGATTATTTAAAATTATATGAATTAAAACCATCTCATAAAAAATATCATTCTCTAATTTTAAGAATTCAATATTTTCCTTCCAAAATGGGTTTTAAAGCATACTTTTAAAGAAAGCAAAATCTTGAGATATACATTGGCTAATAATGTTGAAATTCAACTAGGCAGGAAAAGTAAATTTTTCCATACATTATTAAAATTCAACTAGGCAGGAAATGTAAATTTTTCCATATAACTTGGGTTAAATATGAAATCTTGTTTAACCTATCAAATTTAATGAAAATATTAAGATATATATATAATAAATATATATATATATATATACATATATATATGTTTTTTTAAACAATAATAAAAAAAAATAATTTAATTATAAAATATAATTATAATTTAAGTTAAATTTTTGAAAAAATAAAAAAAATATTAATTTTGTTTTGGAATCAAATTTGTATTATAAAAAATATAATTATATTTATAGAAAGTTAAGAATCGGCAATCTATTATTTTTAAATATTTAATATAAATATATATTTAAAATAAAATAAAAAAAGTAATTTAATATAAAATATATTTATTTAAGTTATAATTTTTAAAAAAAATATGAAATATTAATTTTATTTAGAAGCAAATTTGTATTGATAAAAAATATAATTTATATTTATAGAAGTTAAGATTTAGCAATCAATATTTTTAAAATATTTAATATTTAGATATATTTTAAATAATAATAAAAAGTTAATTTAATTATATTTTAATATCGATATATATTTTTTAAATAATAATAAAAAATAATTTAATTATAAAATATAATAATTTAGTTTATAATTTTTGAAAAAAAATTGAAAAAATTTAATTTTGTTCTGGAATAATTTGTATTCATAAAAAATATAATTTGTTTTGGAATAAATTTGTATTCATAAAAAAATTAATTATATTTATAGAAAGTTAAGATTTGCAATTATTATTTTTAAAATATTTAATATTAATATATTCTTCTCCAGGTTGTTTTAAAGATTCTAAAAAGCAAACTCAGGAGGGTTGTCCAAATATGAAGGTTTGAAATCTTAAAGAAATCCAAAAGATGTTCTAAAACCTTGTAATGGCTAATGAAACGTTACTAGGCTCATAGAAAGATTTATAGGGTTGGCGGCTCCCATACCAAGCACGATTTGTTTGCTGAGTTCTGTGATTTTAGGAAAAGGGACAGAGGCAGAATCCTTTGCTACCTGTCAATATTTTTTTCGTTTTCTATTTATTTCCATTCCAGGGTGAATGCATGAAGCATTCAAGAATTTTTTTATAAATTAAAGGAAATTGATTTTTCTGACTACTCTTTCGTGGAGGGATCGCAGGAGAAAAGGCTCTACAGTATCCCTTCCGCAGATTTTACCAGCTGTTTGTTAAAAGCCTTTCATTTCTTCATTTTCAGGGAAGAGGTATTTATCTACAATTTTTATTTTCTTGTTTTTTCTTGTGGCACAATGTTCAGTCGCCAAATTCAGAAAAGACGTAAGTTTAAATTGTTTTTACCCATTGTGACTGTTACCACAAGTAGTCTGAAATTTAAAAAAAAATTGTTTTGGTTTTGTTGAAGATTTACGGCTGGTTAGGAAAGCAGAACAACTTTTTTGCTCTGCTTTTGACAGGCTGTTGTAGGTGTTGAACGATATGGGCAGCTGGTTGAAAAGAATTTCAAGGTCAGAAAATCGTGGAGGTGCGAAGGGTTATTCTTCCACGGGCAAAGATAACGATGACAAAATGTCCACGTCAGAAAAAGATGAAACGATATCCAAATTGCGGGAAGTGAATCAAGCCCTTATTGCAGAAAGAGAGAGCTTAAAGGAAGAAAGGGAAGCTGCAAAGAAAATGGAAGAGAACTGGAAGGAAACTGAAAGAGACTTAAGAAAGGTTATCAGTGCGCTTCAACAGCAGGTGAATGATGCTGTCGAACGATATTCGGATTCAGTTGATGCTGTCGAACGACATTCGGATTCAGTTCAGAGATTCAAATTAACAGAAAAGTCTCTCAGTGAACAGAATGAAATGCTACAGAAGGAGGTGGACAATGCTAGGTATTTGCTTGAAATGCAAAATCAGAAAGTTGAACATTTTATTGTAGAGAATGCTAGACTTAAGAAGCAGTTCGAGGAAAAGGAAGAGCAGACGACTGACTTTGAATCATTGCAAGCAGAATTTGCCAAGAAATATACAGAATTGGAGAAGAAACACCTGGAGCTGTTGAAAGAAAATGAAGGACAGGAAAAGATGATTTTATCGTTGCAAAGAGAGAATGTTTCTCTTGGCAATGAGAAAAGTTTGTTACTTCAAAGTCTCAATGAGGAATCCAAAAGATTTCAAGAAATTTCAGTTAAGTATTTGAACAGTGATCAGAGAGTCCTGTATCTTGAAAGTCAGTCACTGGGATTGCAGACAGAGTTGGCATCAACAAAGTCTACATATGATGAAGTATCTGTTCAACTAAAAAATATCGAAGAAGAGATGGATAAATTATCAAATGATTCCCGCCAAATGAATAAAGAAAAAGAAGCTTTAAATCAAAACTTGATGTCACAGTTGTCCATAAAGAAGGAACTTGAAGAACAATTACTGTCGACGAAGTCTTCTCTTGAAGAACTAAAGGAATCCGCTTCCAAGGGTGAGCAACAAATGGCTAGGTTACAAAGCCAACTTTTAGATGTTGCAGAGGAAAAAGACAGTCAAACCTTTGATATGCAGTGTGATCTTTGTGCCATGGTCATTGTTGGGTATTTTTACTTCTGTTTGGGATGGGAAAATACCAAAACCATCTAAATATAAAACACAGAGGCAATGCTCTGTTTGCTTACACCACGATCTTTTACTCAGAGAAGTCCTTTTTTAAAAAAAATTACAGAGCACTGAGTATTTCACCACCATAAAATGATTTATATTCATTAAACAAAAGACTGAAACATATTCATCCTCTTTTACTCAGAGGGATTCACCAAAACATTTACACAAAAGTTACTCTGCCTCCTATGAAATTTTACACCACTGTGTATAAATATTTCATTTACATTCACTGCTGTGTGAAAACAAAACTTACAGGGAGTTACACATTTACCTTTTCACCTGTGTGAAACAATCCATGGTTTTCAACAAAACTATCCACTGGTTTCATTTACTTCTCCTCCTCCTGCACTGCTGTCTCCTGCAATACAAAGTTTAAACTCTATATCTCATTCGCTGCTGCGAATCCAATTTCTTATCTCACTGTGTGAGATTCACACATTTTATCTCATGTGCCGCGGACCACCTGTTTCATTTTTATGTGCAATTACATAACGCACATTTTTTTTAATCCCCTTGCGATATTTCATGTATATCAAAAATGGAGTCAATGCTCCAATTTAAAACATAAAACAAAAGAAATAAAAAAAATTAAACTTACGCCCATACTCCTATTTTAATCGCCGTAATAAATATTAAAGACCTTACCAAAATATTATGACATGGTATTAATTTAAGGTGTGGGCAGCTCCAGGGTTAATTAAATTCGACAGGCCCGTATGTACTTTGCACAGGTTTAAACAGCAGTGTCCTTTCCAGAAGATCGAACGGCGGAGAGAGAAGCATCATGATCGGATGGATATCGGGCGGGGTGAGTTGACCCAACGTTACCTTCCGATGGAGGTCAGGTGCATATGTCACGGTTGCGTCATGGCTGGACAGTTGTCGGCATTGGACCACACTGTCCGGAAACAGCCTCATGTGGAAGAGTGGTGCGATATGATACCGGGCGGTTTAGGCTTGCTGCGGTGGTATTCTTCGTGCGTTGACCGCGCGCACAGTGAAATTATATTTTCAACACTCCCCTTTAATTTCACCTGCTGGGCATTCGGTCATACCCAGACACTTCCTCAAAAATTCAAAGCTTCTCTGATCCAGTGGCTTTGTCAAGATGTCTGCAACCTGTTCTTGTGTCCTGCAATGTTCTAGGACGATTTCTCCATTGTTCACTAATTCTCTGATGTAGTGAAACCTTGTATCAATGTGTTTCGTTCTCTTATGAAACACTGAATTCTTTGACAATGCAATCGCTGAGCTATTGTCGCAAAAGATCACTGTCGCTTTTGCCTGCTCTTGGCTTAAGCTCCTCAACATCCTTCTCATCCAAACTGCTTGACATGCTGCTGCTGTAGCTGCCACATATTCAGCCTCTGCTGTAGACAATGCTACAATGGAATGCTTCTTAGAAGCCCATGAAATGGCTCCTGAACCCATGTGAAAAACATAACCGGAAGTGCTCTTCCGATCATCAACACTTCCAGCCCAATCACTATCTGTGTATCCAACCAAATCTGAATGTTCTGAGACATTATATAAAATTCCAAACTTTTTGGTACCTTTGACATACCTCAAAATTCTTTTTGCTGCTTGCCAATTTGCCTTCTTTGGCCTCTC
>APFE030858130.1:18775-41648 GCA_000404065.3 Pinus taeda
AAAAGAAAAATGAAAAGTTAAAGGAGCGAGTCAATGAGCTAGAAGCTGAGCAAACAGATATTTGTAAGTGGGCCACCAAGTGGTACAATCAAAATAATACCCTCAAGGAAAAATACAAAAGACTAAAGCAAGAGCTCCATGACCAGAAATATGCCCAGGTGAAAAATAATGTGGACACATTGCTAAAGGCATCAGAGGCACAGGCAGGGACAGAGTTCAAAGGAAGCACTTCGGGGTTAGCATGAGGACATGCTAATTAATTAAGTTGGGGAGAGATGTTGGTACCATTCCATGACCCCTTTTTCCCTCCCAAAACATGAAATTTTCCTACCTCTTTTCATCATTTATCTCTCATACCCCTTGGAAATTGATTAATTAATAGTCTTATAGTTATTAAATTGCATTGAAATTGATTTAAGGGTTTTATGTTAATGAATTAGGAATTTTTGGCAAAAAGACTACAGGAAGTTCCAACATCCTGTAAATGGCTTATTGTTTGACATGTGGCATGACAACCAGGCTAGAGCGAAGGGTATGGATGAAAAGCGGAATTTCCAAGCATGGACGAGCACCTATCCCGCAGCGGAATCAACCCTCCTACATGCGCGGTCAATGACGATCAACTATGGCATGTTGGCGACAAAGGCAGCAACAGCACACAGTCCAAATCAATTTAAGTTTGTTTCCTTTTTTTTATATGTCAGCTAGGATAGAAACATTTTCAAAAATCGTGTTTTGGTAAAAGCAGCAACAGCCGCTCATGAATGTACATCCGTTTTCAAGGGATGTGAAACCATATGTAAATATAGTTCTGAACCGGTTGTATAAGGATTATCATTATCATTATTGTTACTTCAAGAACAGAGTTTTGGTTTTAATACCAAAGACTTGCATTACAGTCACGATTGCGTTGTTTTGATTTGGTGATCGTTGGATAACAAGCCCAGTATACCAAGAACGCGGACGGGCCCTGCGTACATGGTATACTATTGTTATTTTATTTCATTTATAGTCAAGGTATTTGATATTGATATGCGCAGTGATTAAATCAATTTATGTTTATGCTTATATGTTTATGAATGTGCTTGCTTATATATTTATGCATGCGCTTGAATAGATTATCACTTGGATCGTGAATCATATCCTGTAAGGGATTCGATCCAATGTTATCTTGTAGAGAATTGTCATGAACTTTATGCTTACGATTTCATCTTGCATGACTGTTAATAAATGTTAATGAATGTTGAGTAGTCACTGAACAGAGGTTTTATGTATGATGTCTCTGTAAGGAGACTAAAATCTTTAATTGCAGTGATACACAGCGTTTTGATTTGTTGAATCTTGGTAAATAGTGATACATAGGGTGATTTAGTTTGATATTGAATCGAATAATAGCATTGTAATTAGGAAGATTAGACTTAGATTAGATCCTTTATGTCTATATATTTTAGGCGCACGCCTCTAAGTCTATGCACCCTGGTCGATAATAAATATAGCCCAGTATAGCACCCTAGATAGGACACTACAGTGACGCAAGACACAAGAAGCGGAAGAGGATATGTCTCGTGTTCCATATGCAAGTGCAGTTGGTAGCCTAATGGATGTGATGGTCTGTACTAGACCAGACATTGCACATGTAGTGGGAGTATTGAGCACGTTTATGTCAAAACTAACGAAGGAGCATTGGACAACAGTGAATCGGGTTTTCAGGTATTTGTGTGACACTAGTGATTATGGTTTGTGCTACTAAGGAAGACTAGGATTGGACAGAGTTTTGGATATCTGTGGCTTTGTTGATGCGGATTGGACTGGAGATCTGGATTAGAGAAGATCTACAGGTGGGTATGTTTTTAACCTATTTGGAGGTGCAGTCAGTTGGATGAGTAAGAAACAATATGTAGTGGCACTACCAACTACAGAGGTAGAATACATAGCAGCCACTCATGCAAGCAAGGAAGCAATCTGGTTGCAGAGATTGTGTTCAAGAATGGGGTTAGTACATGGAGCTATAAGGATAGACTATGAAAGCCAAAGTGCAATTTTCTTAGCAAAGAACCCTGCTTACCATTCAAATACAAAGAACGTTGATGTTCAGTATCAGTTTCTGAGGGATATGATAGAAGACAAAAGGGTTTCGTTGGTAAAGGTGGACACTTTGAAGAATAATACAAATGTATTGACAAAATTTGTGAGCTCTGAGAAGTTCCCTGGTGTAGAGGAACAATGGGCATTACAGGGTTGGATAAATGACTAATATCTCTTGTGGTCCCCTGTGGAAAGAAAACAATAAGTGAGAGAATGTTGGGTTGTGTTATTATTTCCACAACTAGCCCACATAGTGAACCAGGGGGTTAGAGGGGGGCCGGATCCCCCCCTTCGTTGCACCGATTACACAACAGGGTGATCACAAGGGGGAGGGTAGTGCCCCTCTATCAGGTCCAGGGTAGTACCTCAGGAGTTTTTTTTTTGGATGCTATATTAGGTTGGGTGAACCTACCTATTGTTTTGTGCATGAATTTCACACATGGTTTTGGACGTGATGATTTTCAGTCCATGGCTTTGAATGCGATGGTTTTCATTCCATGGTATTGGATGCTTCAACATTTCTAAATATGTATTGTAACATTGAAAGGAACAATAATGAGAAATCAAGCTAGCAGTCTCGGTTTTGGGATCCAGGGGAAATCTCTTTCTATATGTGTTTTATGTGTTATGCTCTCGCATTGTTTATTTTCTGTCTTTTATAATTTGTATGCAAGTAATTTCTGTGCGAGGTTAAAACCTACAAAGAGGTAGAAGATGAAATGTAAAGGCACTTGGCTCCAAGCTAGATATGAAAAATAGTAAACTCTTCTATCACTTATCCAACCACCAAAAGTTGATTAATTCCAATTGGTCCACCTCAAGGAAGGATGGTTTCATTGCCACCTATTTCTAAGACATTACTATTATTATGAAACCAGCTCACCACAAGATAGAAAAGAGAGATAAACAGCTTAGAATTCAGCCTCTTCAAGGGGGAAACCTCCTTCACATTACACAAATAAAAAATTATTGGATGATACAAATAACAAAAGCTCCTTTCTATATATAGGAGTCTAAGGGGTCACAATATAACCAAAGTTTACCTAACAATAATATTATATGGGCACAAAATAACAATAGTGGGCTTATATGGGCACAATAATAACAATATGGGGAAAAATAAGAGCACAACAATAAAAATAATGAACACAATGAAAATAGTAATGGGTAAATCACTAGTATTATAAGGACCTAACATTTTCGTTTCCTTGAAAAAAGTGTTGTCCTCAATTCTTGAGTAGTTCTAGATGCTTCTGTATAAAATTTCGTAGCTGTCGAGTTCTTGTTTGTTTAACTGATTCAAGTTCCAACATGATTTTTCCCTCCTCATCAAGTTCTAGCAATATTGTTTGAACTAGGATCTTGTCACCTATAACCTTCTTTAATAATGAAACATGGAAAACAAGGTGCACATAGGAAGCTACAGGAAGCTTCAATTTGTATGCCATAGTACCTATCTTTTGCATCACCTTGTACAAACCATAATACTTTGGTGATAATTTACTATCCTTCTTAGATTTCTCAAGGGACATTTGTTTATATGGTGGTAGCCATAGGAATACCCAATTAGCTATGTCAAAACTCCTTTCACTACGATGTCGATCTTCTTATTGTTTCATTCTATCCTGCACCAAAGTGAGGTTATCCTTTAAGAGTTGGAGAACTTGTTGTTGATGTTCAATGTGATCATCCATTGCTTGAACCTTAGAATTTTCTATTAAATATTATGTGATGGATGGTGAATGATATTCATAAATTTGATCATTTTTTCTACAGTATGGAAGGAAGTGTTATACCAACCATTTGACCCTTGTGCATGTTTATCAAATACAAAGAATAGACGATATCCTTCCAAAAATTTGTTTACTATCTCAATTTTCCCATCAAATTGAGGATGATAAGATGAGCTATGAGGTAAATGAGTACTGAGAAAAGAAACAATTCTCTCCAAAAATTTCCTTTGAAAATGGGATCTTTGTAGCTTACAATAATCTTTAGGTTTCCATGTAGCATTTGAATTGTTTCCATAAATGCAGTAGAAACTATACTCGGTTTAAATGGATGACATAATGCACAAAAGTGTGCATACTTGGTAAGTCTGTCAACTACCACCATGATAATATTCTTTCCTTTATACTTGAGTAAACCTATGATAAAATCCATTGAAACCTCCTCCTAATGTTGGCTTCGAATGGATACAAGATGAATAGACCTAGAGTCTTAATTGTTTCAACTTTATTTTGTTGGCAAACCAAACATTCTGCCACAAACTTTTGAATATCTGATTTAGGTTCATCCAAAAAAAATTCCTTCTTAATCGTGTGGTAAGTTTTTAGGAATCCTAAATGCCCTCCTAAGGGAGAGGTGTGCAATTCCATACGAATATTTTGTTTTAGTGGGAATTTTACATAGGTATAATCAATCTTTGTACCATAACAAATCATTTTTCCAGCTAAATGTATCATATGTACTAGGACTTTGTTGTAACTTTTGAATGAGTGCCTACACTTCTTCATCATTCTTCCATTCATCTCTTGCTTTGTTTATCCAATATGGTTGGATAAATAAATGGCTCAAAGAAATGCTTCCACATCTTCGTCCTTTCTTGAGAATGCATGTGCCACAACATTCTGCTACCTTGTTTTGTATATGATTTCAAAGTCATAACCCAACATCTTTTTGACCCATTTTTGCTTGTCTTCTAAAGATAATATTTGTTCTAAAAATTATTTAAGACTATCATGAACTTTTTTTTACCTTGAAGTGTCTTCCCATTAGCTAGGGTTGCCATTTCTTAACTGCAGGTAGTATTTCCAACATTTCCTTCTCATAAATAGCTTTGTGTAAATACTTTGCTTTGATTGGATGGCATTCGAAAGAAATGTGTCTTTCTTCTTGCATTAAAACAACACCAATTCCATTTCCTGAGGCATCACATTCCACAATAAAGGTTTTATGAAATCTAGTGTAGCTACGACTGGTGCTTGGCACATTTCTTTTTTAAGATGTTAAAAGGCCTTTGTAGCTTCTGGAATCCATTGAAATGCATATTTCTTCAATAATGTTGTTCTAGGTGCTACTATTCTCCCATTGTTCTTAACAAACTTGTGATAATACCCTGTCAACCCAAGAAATCTTCGTAATGCTTTATGGATGTGGGGAATTTCCATTCCTTAATGGTTGTAATTTTGTTGGGGTCTACCTTAACACCTTCATGAGATATAGTATGACCCGGATATTCCACCTCTTGTACACCAAAGAAACATTTGGAGATTTTTGAATATAATTGTTTCTCCTCCAATAGTTTGAGCATCATGTCAACATGTTGAATATGATCCTTCCAAGACTTGTTGTAGATTAGTATATCATAAAAAAATACTAAGACAAATATTCTAAGGAAGAATTTGAAAATGGAATTCATTAAACCTTGAAATGTAGAAGGTGCATTGGTAGGGCCAAAAGGCATGACCAAAAATTTATAATGACTCTCATGAGTTCTAAATGCTATTTTTAGAATGTCTTCAATATTCATTCTGATTTGATGATATCTTGAACGAAGACCCAACTTGGTGATGTAAATTGATCCATGCAATTCATCCAATAATTCATCAATGACAGGAATGGGAAAGTTATATTTAATAGTGAGCTTGTCGAGCTCCCTACAATCTGGATGCATGCACCATGATCCATCCTTCTTGTGAACCAATACTATTGAAGCAGAAAAAGAACTTTGACTAGGTTGAATTATACCAACCTCTAGCATTTTTGCGGCCATATGTTCAATTTCACTCTTTTGGGCATAGGGATATCAAAGGCTTTGTGTTTGGAGGAACACTTCCTAGAATCAGATGAATAGCATGATCATGATCACGAAAAGGTTGGAGGCCTTTAGGGGTCTCAAATACCTTGGAATGATTGTCCAAGACTTTTTGGAGATCTAAAGAAATAGATGATTTCAATGTGGGAACCTCTAGTGAACATAATTGTGAAATTATGCCTCATTTTTCATTCTTTAGAATCTTTTGCATTCCGTTAGAGCTTATTAACTTTCTCAGTTTCCCTGCGATACGGTCCCTTAATTCAACTTCCTTTCCTTCTGAAGTACTTTCGTGAAAAGTTGTTGAAAATTAAAATTTATTCTACCCAAGGATTGTAGCCATTGGACTCCTAGTACAACATCAACACCAAACATTGGAGTGGAAAGAATTGGTCTATTCAATACATATTCCCCCATGGATAGCTTGATATTATGGAACTTTCCTAAGAAATTTATGGTTACTCCACTTGAAACCATCACTTGACACTCTGGTGCTAGATATAGGAAGCAATTCAATTCCTTTTCTATCTTACAATGAATAAAATGATGGGTACTACCCGAATCAATCAACAATATTACCTTTTTCTTCTTGATATGCCCTTATATCTTGATAGTTTGAGGAGTGCTAATTCCATCCAATGCATTACATTATACGGTCATATTTATTTCTTCTTTCTCTAAGGTTTTTTCCTGGTGTATATCCTCTTCTTTTGATGTTTCTTGTTCCTTTTCTTCCTCCTCTTCACAATCTATGTAAAATAATTTATTCTCAGCACACTTATGAGATTTAGTGTATTTGTTATCACAACTGCAACAAAGCCCTTTTTCTCTTTTTTCTTCCAATTTTTGTGGTGTCAACCTTGTAGGTTGTGGATGGATAGGAGAAACAACACTTCCAACTTTATGATTTTGAGTGGTAGGCTTCCTTGTTGCTATAATTTTTCCTTCCATTTTTCTTTCCAACCTGAATGCCTTCTCCAGTGAATCAGTTTCCCAAAGGAGAACCTCATGTTGGATGTTATCCTTTAAACTCCCTATGAACACATCAATCCTATACTCCTTTGGAATATCTTTTACCCTTGTATTCAATTTTTGGAATTTCTCATTATGCTCCATCATTGAACCTTTTGTTTGAGATTTATCAATTGGCTAAAAAAAATGTTGCTTTTTGTATCCTTATAATGTGTTATACCATATGAGAGCAAAGCCATCAATACCATACAACTCATTTGGTTCCAAATATAAAGTTTCAATGCATACCTTTTGTGCGATTTGCACATTATGGAGATCAAAAAATTGCTCCATCTGTAGTATCCATGTTACGGTATCCTTGCCATCAAAATTCTTCATATCGATCATTGGAACATGGTGGTTCTTAGATCCAACGTTAAAGTCTATGAAATCATGATTAATATTTATTTTTTTCTCATCATGAGTTTCCTTTACTACCCTTTCACCATTAGTAAGCATTTCTTGTATAAACTTTGTCAAATCTCTTTTCAAATCTTCCATCTTAGCTTCCACATCTTTCTTTAAATCATCCATATTAGATTCCACACCATCCATCTTAGATTTCATGACTTCCATCTTAGCTTCTATGCCATCAGTCTTAGCCTCTACATCATTCATCTTATTTTCTATGCATTTCTTTGAACCATCCATCTTAGCTTCCATGCCTTTCTTTAAACCATCCATCTTACCTTCCACGCCTTTTATTAAACCATTCATCCTAGCTTCCACACCATACATATTAGCTTCTATGTGTTTCTTTAAACCATCCATCTTAGCTTCTATTACTTTTTGTGTGAGTGAAATTTTTTGCAGGTGCTCTCTAATTTTCATATATCATGTTCATTTCTTCCTCTTCTTCATGAGTCATGTTAGATCTTTCATGTTGCTTACTAGATGATTCCATTTTCTTTCTTTGGGGCATCAATTACTAATAATAATGCTTCACTATGCCCTTTGAATTCCTTCGAACTCATTTTTCAAACCAAACTTATGAAAAAAATTTAAGAAAACTACACACTTTTTTTCACTTTGTAGGTGCTTGATATTGAATCTGCTATATCTCTCTAATTGTGGATCTCCAAGGTCTGAAATTGCTTCCTGTGGTAACCATCTGAGTACTCTTCCTAACCTTACAATTCTCATCAATATTTGATTCTCCAATGAAGTGTTATGTCAAATCACCCACAATGACATGAGTATACACTAGTTCAGTAAATCAAACTTATACGAAGTGACATGTGTCACTATTTTAACCTTGGGATCAGAAACTAATATAAATAAAACTATGATCCATCCTCGTTCTATAACTTCTAAAGAAATTTCAATCTGATGCTCAGAAAAAAAAAGTTATGACGATATTCCCCAGGACACCTGTTTGAGATATAATTCAGGATCCCGTAAAAACCCTAATATATTTGGACCATATATTCAAAACTATAGCGAGAAAAGATCTAAAATTTAGGCCCAAGGCTCAACAAGATTTTCGCTCAAATGGGTTTTTTGTTTTTTCTTCTGAAATGTCACATAAAAGAAGTTATATTAAAACTTCCACAATGACCTATTTGGAGCAGTGAAACCCTAGAATCCAACCTCTGATACCAAATGTTATGAAACTAGCTCACAATAAGATAGAAAATATAGATAAACGCCTTAAAATTCAACCTCTTCGAGTGGTCAAACTCCTTCGCATTACACAAATGAATAGTTCTTGGATGATACGAATGACAAAACCCCCTTTCTATACATCGGAGTCTAAGGGGTCACAATATAACCAAATCCGACCTAACAATAATAATATATGGGCAAAATAATAAGAATATGGGAAAAATAGGGGCACAACAATAAAATAAGGGATACAATGACAATAGTAATGGGAGAATCACTAGTATTATAGGGACCTTAAAGCTACAAATGGCGTAAAATTCTTCTAGAATTTATACAAAGAAGAATCCAAGCTAACCATTACCTCTAATATATATGTAGACTTACATTTTACTCAATTTATCAATCAAGTAAGGAGGAGATCATGGTTAACACTTCATTAAAATAATTGAAAGATATAATTTACATTTTTCATAAGGAGAAAGAGCCTAAGTCCAAAAATTGAATTTCCATTGAATTTCGCTAGTAACATTTTGATATCATTGGAGAGGGCTTTCTTAAAATGGTTGAATACTCACAATCCAAAGGTTTATGTTTTCTCCTTTCAACTCCATTTTCATCACATTGATACTCAATTTAGATAACCCATCATCCTAAAATAACTTTAGCCGCATTTCCATTTGACATAGAATCTACAAAATCATTGCTAATATATTATCCCTTTGTATCAAAGTTTTCCTTTCATATCAAATCTCAGCTAAACAATTTATGTTCTTAAACCATCATAAAATTCATGATGCCATTGTTGTAGCAAAGAAAAGTGTTCATTACATGCATATAAAAACTATTAAGGTGGTTTTCTACAAGGTGGACTTACCAAAAACCATTGATCGAGTAACTTCTTTTATATACTATATATTTTACTTTTTTTTTTAAGTTTTTGTGTCCTCTTTATGTCCCATGTAATGGAATGTACTAGCTCTACCTCATTTACTATCTTCATAAATAGATTGACTTATTAATTCATCAATTAAGAAAGAGGACTCATGCAAGGATGTACTCTTTCACCTATTCTTTTCTTTTTGGTTGTGGAATGTCTCATCAGATTGATGAAAAATATAGTAGTACGACATTTGATAAAAGGGTATTTCTGTAGTCCCTTTATAATTTTTTAAACACTTTTTTTTTGATGATATCATCATATTTGGAAAAATAAATATCTAGAATATTACATGTCTAGTAGACATTCTTAAGGTCTTTTGTGCTACAACATAAATGCAAATTAATAGGAAGGAATCAACATATTATCCTTTGGGCCTCTCTCTGATTGAAATGCTTGAGATATAAAACCTCTTAAGTATTTAAGCTAGTCATTTGGAAAATGGGATAAAATATTTAGGGTTCTCTCTCAAATCAAATAATTATAAAAAATGGGACTTGTTATGGCTCTTGACCAAATATGATCAAGGAATCCTTGTTTGGTGCACTAAGTGGATTTATAGAGCTAGTATATTAGTTATTTTCAAAACAGTCATTGAATACATACCAGTCCTATGGGAAATATTGGCTTTCATTCCAAAAGAATTCTAATAAATTAAGTATATAGCATCTAGATCCTTGTGGAACAGTAATGAAGAAAATTGCACTTTGGTGCTACCCTCTTAGAAATCAATTTTTGTTCCAAATTAGTATGGAGGTTGGAGATGAATGAATATCGTTTTATTATATAAGGAACTAGTAGAAAAAAGTGTTTGAATGAATCTTGAAAATACAAGTTTGTGGGCCAAGTTGAAAAAAGAAAACCATCTCGAAGAGACCTCTACTATAGATTGGATCAGACTACTTTCTAAACCTTCCGGCAATGGATCAATTTAATATAAAGACATTATACATGGTTCTCCCCATATTGGATAGGGTCTTAAATGAAAAATCAAGGATGGGGCATAAGATCCCATTGGGAAAGATACAATGATTAGCAGACAAGATGTTAATGTGCTTCCTAATCCCCTTATTCATTAGTTTGACAGAGATCGTTACCTTTTTCTTTGGAAGGTGGTTGGAAATTCAAATCTTATGGGGGGGATTGAACGGCTTGATAGTCAAGATTTTAAGTTAGAAGGATGGCAAGAAGATCTATGGAAAATACACAATCTCATAGAAATTCCTTTAACATCCTTTCAACAAAATCAAACTCCCTCATATCAGTTGTGAAATAATTTGGAATTTACAGGGTAATTTCCTCAGATAAAACACCAAAGGAAACCGCTCACAAACAGATCACAAATCAATACACCAGTATTTTTGACATGGTTAAAACCCTCAAAGAGGGAAACAGTCCACGGCCTGAGCCAATGCGGCCACTTCAAGCAATTTATTAATAAGAGAATGAAAATTTACATAAGCTTCTCTCATGAACAGTTAACCTACAAATGAGCCTCCATGCTCTTTAAATAGAGATCATGGACCAATCGGGAGTTAAGCCACAGATCAAGTGTCGGTAATACCGAGGAGAGAATGAACCATCAAATCACTACATATCGTGACCGTCAGATTGTAAGTTACAAAAGTACATAGTAAAGAAACACACTTTACCTAACTCTATACTAGACCAAGTTATACTTAACTATTTCCTATGTGTTGGAATATCCTAACATAAGTATTGAGAATTAAGAACGAGATCTCCCAGGTCCTTCATTTGAGAACGCGATATATAATTAAGTGACAAACAAGTGACAATCATTGTAATCATTAATGTCTTAAGCACAATTTCTATATAGCCAGGAAATTGGTTTCTTAAGGTACAACAATGTCAGTAAGTAAAGTCAGGCACACCCACATGTGCAACGGGTTCTTGAGTTTAGTTATGTGTGACAATGGACATTATTGGTTTTATGCGATGATGGTCAGTTGGGCCAACACAACGAATGTGCTAAATGAGAGTCGAAAAACAAAAGAAGTGAAAAGATGATTAAGTATTGAAGAGTGTGTGTTCAAAAGTTTGTATGGGCGAATGGCCGAGTTAGTGGACCCAATGGGCCAGCATATGAGGGCAAGCCAATGTGTGAGGATGAGCAAATGTGTAGTTGAGGAGTATGACCTGTGAGTTGGGTAGGTTGGCTTGAAGGCTAACAACCCTCCATCCCCATGAGAGCACACATATATATTGGAGTGGTGGAGACACTTCAAGGAAATCAACGAACGAGAAACAAACATAAGGAAACGCATTTGGATTTTTATGTGTTTGAGAGGCATAAGGAGAGCGACGAATGGAACGGACGGGCAGGAGAAAAATAGGGTGGAAGAGCCACATGACTAGTGGGCGGAGGTCTAGGACACCATAGGTGTGGGTGTGAAAGGGGTGGGAAAATCTACATGACTACAGGAAACTCGAACTAGATGACATGAACCAGTGACCTAATTGGACGGGTCCGCACGACCCGAGGGCGTCACAGGGTGACCTGACTTGGGCTAATCTGAAAAATTGGGTAGAGCTACATGAGGGGCGAGTCAAGATGAACAATGGTGGGCAGGGCTACATGACATGGAAGTCAAGGTTGAATGACTAGTATGACAATGATTTTTGAAAAATTGTTTGAGGCAAGGAAAATTGAGGTTTCCTAAGATTTGTGTGGGAAACAAGTAGATGGAAGTTGTGAGGCTGTGACACAAGCACTTGATGGATTTTGTAAGCCAAGGCAGTTGCTACAACAAGACTTGTAAAGACTTGTAACTGTATATTTTGTATATTACTGTTATATTACTTATATAAATAGACTTTATGGGAGTTTCCCCTCCCAAGTATAATTGTGTATACTTGTATGAATGTTGATTTCCACTACATACTAATAAATGAAGATGATGAATGTTAATTTAAGATGAATTTCATTCAACTGCATGATTGTTAACACTTAAAGATTTTGAAAATTTGTTAAGTGTTGGAGTTAGGCATAGTCCATACAATCTAGTATTGGTGAAAAGAAAAACTATAGTGGTGCCACAACTATCTATGTGTGGTTGAAAGACTACCGATAGGATAGGGGCTTGACAGGTGGTATTAGAACTGATTCAGGGTGAGTCGAGCTTTAATGAAGATTTGAATTAGAGATACGACAACAAGATTGTAGTTGGTATTGAAGCTTGTTACAACAGGTTTAACAGAAGTGAAGCATTGTGCTTGGGCCAAGCTGAACAACAAGACATGGCAAGTTGGGAAGAATTCCAAGGGAGGCTCTTTCTGACCTTATACATGTTGAGGCATATGAAAGAAGAGAATCCATGGATTCCAGATGAACTTGAGGTCTTGGAAAGGAATGTTAAAGAAGATCTTCTTAGAATTGGTTGGGAAATGGAGCAGGATGCAGCTACATATTGCGATGAAGAAGCAAAAGCCTTGATACATGAGGAAAAGGATGTTGCAGATGTAAGAAGGATGGAGGAAGATCTTAAGGCACCAATGATTGCTCAAATTGGACCATAATCATACATATTGTAGATATTGATGAATGAAGGGACTCACATGGAGGAGCCTCATGATGAAGTAAGAATTCCTCTTACTACTTGTGTTTCATTAGAGCTTTTGGAGGATGGACCATATGTAGGGAAGGGAAAATACAGTTTTCCGATGTGATGGAAAATCTTACCATGGATGTCTATGATGAGACCTTGTGTTGAGAAGCAAGGAACATTGATTGTTGAAAACCTTGTTAGGGAACTTTGTGACATCATGGAAGGGGGTGAAAATGCTCGTGACACGGGAGGAACATGATGATCATTGCGGAGGATGGGTCATGCTTTAGCCATATGGACAATTGGCTAAGTTCACAGCATGACTCATGGAAAGACTGGAGAGAGGGAACATTGAATTTATGATGATATGATACTTGGGTGGACTTCTTCATGGCTGAGACCAAGAGGCAGTCTTGGTGGATCATTAGTGGGAAGGCATCGATGATGGAAGGAACCTGTGATGTGACATGTGATATGATGTGATATATGGTTTGAGTGACAGAGGGCATTAAACCTAATTGAGGACTAGGATGAGATTACCAATGTTGTCATGAGTCTACTTAGTTAGACAACATCAGAAGCTTGAGTCATGGACATCATGTTGGATAGATGGAGCATGACAAACTTCTTGCAGGGACGTTATTTAGGAGCACTTATAGAGATGTCACTTATGGCCATCCATGGAGAAGAGCTAAGGCAGGGATGTTGTGCTGATGGACTTGCTGATGCGACATGGAGACATTTTACAGATGATCCGATGGAAATGTTGTGCACTTTTGTACAACAAGGCCATGGACTGGTTGGATTTGTGAACATACTATGAGAGTATTCCTACCACATGGAGTGCAGAGGCATCTTGCAGTGGAATTTGAGACCGTGACATGTATGCTTGCTGAGATGTTGGATGGAGATGATTCATGGGAGATCATGATGACTTTAGAGAATTGCAGCCATTGGAGGCTTCATGTTATGGTGGTGTTGGAGTATCTAATTCATTGAGCAGCTAAGGTTAGGGTGAACCTGATTTTGATGCAGTATGGGATGCATACTCTTGGGAACATTTATGGGGTGAGTTTAGAGGGAGTGACTTGATGGAGATGATTGAGATGAGACACTTTGGAGTTGATGGAGTTGCAATGATGGTGATGCCTTGGTGATAACACTTGGGCATGGGTTGAGTTGATGAGACTTGACCAATTTGATTACATGGTGGTTGATTGGTTTATGACCATGGGAAACACATGGATGATGAGGCAAGTGTATACTTGCCCCTTTAATAGACTTGAGGTATGGCATATTACAGATGTGATGGAGGTTGCTTCATGGACCTAGATGTGGCACATTGAGAGTCGGTTTGATGGGAGGAGCTCTTCATTTTGAGGAAATGGACCTCACATACATGGTTAATGATGTTTGCATAGATGTGATTGATTGATATGCAACACATTGATACCAACATCATGGACAACAAGTTACAGATGAGATGGAGATTACTTCATGGCTTGCTTACACTTTGATGGAGATGGGATGGATTCATGATCAAGTTGATGTTCTGATTAAATGATGAGAGAAATGATTGATGATGGAATGAGGAGGTGCATTCTTGTTGTTTGAGCGTGACAGTTGGATTGATCACCCGACTAGTTTGAATAATGGGGTTTGTAAGTGTATCGAGATATGTTTGAGTTGTGTTAGAGTATCATGGAAATAGTTCACATGATGATGATACATGATGGGGTTCACATGATATATGTTGTAGTGATAGCATGTAGCTTGAGTTAGAGGGACCAACATTCCATGGTGGAGCAACATGTGGAGATTGCAATGGATGTGGTTGATGATCATGGATTGAGGAGAATTTCCTATATGTGGAGTCATGAGACTTTATGGTTTATGCGATGACAGAGGAGAGGCGAGAAACATGGAAATTTTGAAGATGTTGAAGCTAACGACACTTTGTGATGATGTATGATGGAGCTGTTGAGGACAAAAACCTTATTTAGAGTGGAGGAGTATGTCACACCCACGAGTTGAGTTAGGTGCACCCACATTTGCAATGGGTGCCCGAGATCGGTTATGTGCAACCGTGGAAATTCTTGGTTTTATGTGATGACTCGTGAGGAGAGGTTATGTACGACGAATTGTGCAGACAATTATGTGCAACGATTCATATGGTGTGGTTATGTGCAATGAGTTGGAATTTTGGTTTCATTTGAGGACGATTGGTTGGGTAGATGTGATGGACAAGCTGAACAAGAGTAAAAAAACTGAAGAAATGAAAAAATTACTAAGTATGGAAGAGTGTGTGTTTGAAAGTTTATACGGGGTGATGGCTAAGTTAGTGGACCTAGTGGGCCAATGTATGAGGGTAGGCCGATGTGTGAGGATGGGAAAACGTGAAGTTCAAGGGTGCAACGTATGAGTTAGGTAGGTTGTCTTGGAGGCCGATGCCCCTCCATCCACACGAGAGAACACATATATATTGGAGTAGTGGAGACACTTCAAGGCAATCAATGAATGAGAAACAAACGTAAGGAAACACATTTGGAGTTTCATGTGTTTGGGAGGCATAAGGAGAGTGATGAACAGAACCAGTGGGAAGGAGAAGAGCAGGGCAGATGAGTTGTAGGATTGGTGGGCAAAGGTGCAGGACATGGTGGGCATAGTTGTGGAAGGGATGGAATTTCTACATGACTGCAGGTGACCCGAGCTAGGTGACATGACCCAACGACCTAACTGGGTGGGTCTACACGACCCGAGGGCATCACAGGGCGACCTGACTTAGGCCTGCTGCATGATCCGAGAGCACCGCAAAGTGAGTCGACTTGGTCCAGTCTGAACGACTAGGCAGAGCTACACGAGGGGCAAGTCAGGATGAACGACGGTGGCCAAGGCTACACAACACAGTGGGTAGTGGTGAACGACCAGCGTGATAGCGATTTTCCAGATACTGTTTGAAGCAAGGAAACATGGGGTTTCCTCATATTTTTGTGGGCAACAAGTAGCTAGATGTTGTGAGGTTATGACATGAGCACTCGATGGATTATGTAGGCCAAGGTAGTTGGCAGCAAAATACTTGTAACGACTTGTAATTGTATATTTTGTACATCACTGTTATATTACTGATATAGGTATACTTTACGGGAGTTTCCCCTCCCAAGTATAATTGTGTATACTTGTATGAATTTTGATTTCTATTTCATACTGATAAATGAATATGATGAATTTTAATTGAAGATGAATTTTATTCCACTACATGATTGTTAACACTTAAGTGTTGGAGTTAGGTGTAGTCCATACAATCTAGTATTGGGGAAAAGAAAAAGTGTAGAGTGAGGTTGAAATACTATTGCCAGGATAGGGTCATGACAAATATTGAGCCTATTTGTACTGGAAATCTTTGGCACATTGCACACCCGAAGAAATCATGGGCGCCAGAACCTCATCCACGCAACACTTCTGCATGATATCTCATGCCAATATTTATGAAGCAAATTGCATCATGGGATATAAAATGGAGTAGATGGAATATCTGCATGGCTTTTTAATCAACCTGAATTCGCTCTTCATCTAATCTATGAGTTGCTTCTCCTTCGTTTTCCCTCCAAATACTTATGTTGGATCCACACCTTGATAGGGCAGTCAGGTGATCCAGTGGATCAACATATTGGTGATTGGGATGGGTTCACCACCTAGAGACATCCATCATGCACGAAAGTGAGTAACTTCTAAACACATATAGTGTTAATGATGGTGCGACTAAAGTGTTACACCTAAAGCATGTTTAGGAGGCCCGCTTTCTCAACACCTGCAACCCACTTCATAGGTTATGATCGCGTAACCCCAGTTTCCTCATGATAGATATTTGAAAGGTATTTGTCTGGTGCAAGCCAAGGGAACTTATCATGATCTCCCAAATTGCAATCCTCTAGCTTAAGCATCAAAATGCAGCCCAAAGACGTGCCCTCAAACACCACCGTTTCAGCCAGCAGTGGTGTAGAAACCATAAATTTAGCATTATCTGGGTCTTTAGGCACCTTGGTTGTGCTCTTGTGTGGTGGGATATACTTTGGGAGCCAATTCATAGGCTCATCCTCCTCACATCCATATCATGAATGCCTCCGCATGGTTTTTCTTCATCCAAATCAAGGGTCTCAATTGGCTGATGCGCTCTGTCCATCTTCCCCTTCTGGTAGATTTCCATGGTAATTTTTCATGGTGATTGCCTCACTGAAACCTACTGTGGTTTCTTCTTCTTCTTGTCAGTGGGAGAGGGCTTAGGTCTAGGAGTCGTAGGAGCTGTAGTTGGAAATCCCATAGGAACATAGGGTGTTGCTTCCACTTAGGGTATGGCTTAAGAGGGTGTTGCTTCTATTGCAAATTGAATTGCAGTCATTCTCTCAAAGATGAGTTTACGATGCCAACCAGAAAAGTTGGAAAACTTTGGTTGTGCTAGAATTTACTCAAAAACCTTCTTAGTGTTAGGATATTCTGACACATAGGAATAGTTAAGTATAACTTGTTCTAGTATAGAGTTAGTTAAAGTGTGTTTCTTTACTATGTACATTTGTAACTTACAATCTGACGGTCACGATATGTAGTGATCCGACGGTTCATGCTCTGCTCGGTATTACCGACACTTGATCCGTGGCTTGACACCTGATTGGTCCATGAATTATATTTAAAGCACATGGAGGGTCATTTGTAGATTAACCATTCACGAGAGAAGCTTATGTAAATTTTCATTCTTTTATTAATAAATTACCTGAAGTGGCCGCATTGGCTCAGGCTGTGGACTGTTTCCCTCTTTCAGGGTTTTAACCACGTCAAAATACTAGTGTATTGATCTGTGATCTGTTTGTGAGCAGTGTCCTTTTGGTGTTCTTTCTGAGGAATTTACCCTGTAAATTCCTACATGGTATCAGATCTATTTGAGGGATGCGTCCGTTGGTGATCCAAATCTGAAGCCGGTTGAACTGCATCTGGCTGCCATCTCCTAGATCTACTGTTTATGACTACTTTCGGGCCGAGAGGACTGCTCTGTTCTGTTGGGAGCATCTGTTCTAGTGAGGAACCCCTTTTGTTTCACGCGAAAATGTTTCTGGTAGCCCTAGCTGCGTCATTTTTTAGATCTGGAGGTATATAGTGTTTATTTGCAGTTTACTGTTATTTTCTCACTATTTATTTCGGTTTCGGTTTATTTAGCTCCTTTTATTACCAGATCTATACCTTTCATTTCTACATATGCTCTTTTCCCTGTGACTCTATGCGATCTGGGCAAATCAAAAACAGAAATGAAGGATTTTTCTCATGCGTATGCTCTTTTCCCTGCACGTTAGTGTGATCTCGGAAAATCAGAAACATTGAGGAAAATATTTAGTTTCCGGGTAAAGCTAACTTTAAGCCGTAAGGCTTGTTTTTTTTTTATGTCCATGTTGGGTTTTCTGTTTTTGTTTTGTAGGGAGAAAAGGAGCTTTCTCAAGCAAGCACGCAATCTAAAGCATCCGTGACCAAAAGAAAACAAAGCGCCGCCCCCCCGCTCTCTCTCTCTTTCTCAAACATTTTGTATAGCTCACTTGGTTTAAAGCTAATTTATGAGAGTAGAGGTCTTGGGTTCAAATCTCCTTTTTTGTTGAAAAGGGAGCGTTTTTTTTTCATTTCCACACATTCCCGCACTTTGTCGGCGCCTTCATCATTTTTTTTTTTAAAAAGCCATAACTTCTTCATCCGGAAGCCGTTTTCAGAGCCATTTTTTTTTAACCAGCCTAATTTTTCGAGCTCTTTCCATTGGAACACTTAGTTTCAACATATATAGCTTCCGTTTTTTTTTAAATGGAAAGTCCATGCCAATTTATTCTTGACAACACCAACTACTTCCAATGGTGGTCCTACATTGTGGATTTACTTAGAAGTAAAGGTCTTTCCCAAATAGTCTCAGGCCAAGAAACCGAGCCGAAAGATGAAGAGAAAGAAGCTAAATGGGAAAATAGGCACGATCAAGCACGTGGGTTGATAGGGATGTCTATCTCTCCTGATCTTAGATTCCATATTGCAGAACTTGATGCTCCTGATGAAGCAATGAAGCAGATTACTAAAGTTTTTGGCATAAAAAATGAACTTAGAGCCCATCAACTTGAAAATGAGTTGCTTACATTGGACCCCAATAATTTTTCTTGCATTGAAGATTTCTTGTCCAAGTTGAAGACCATTAGACTTCTCTTGGAAGGTGTTAAGGTTAAGAAAGAAGATAGTGCACTTATCTATTGCATTCTTACTAAGTTGGGACCAACCTACTCTGTGTTTGTTTCCACCTTCCATTCTACAAGAGAAGCCTTCATTTCTCAAGGAAATGACTACAAGCCCCCTTCTTTTGATTCTTTTTGTGATTCTTTAATAAGAGAACAAGAAAAACTTTTACACCTTGGTCTTCTTAATCTTGGAAACTCTTCTAAGAAAGCGTTAACCGCCCAGTAGCAACCAAACTCAAAGAATCCTAAGAAGTCATATCCTAAAAAGAATGGTCCTAAACCAAACAAGGGTCCTAAGCAATTTCAACTTCAAAATGAAAAATCATTTCACCAGAATGATAAGGAAACTAAAAACAAAGGGAAGAAGACTAATAGACATTGCAACTTTTGTAATCGAGATGGCCACTTAGAATCTAAATGCTTTAAGAAGATGGAAGCCTTTGAAGCAGCAATGAAGAAGCATAACATCCATTTGGAGCACTCTTCAAATTCATCTTCAGGAATGGCACTTTCTGCATGTGGTTGTCAAGCATCTCGGTCTGGCTATGCACTAAATGTATCTTCTTCCTCTCATTCTCATGAGTGGCTCATTGATTCTGGAGCTTCTTATCACATGGCCAAAAATAAAGCCATGTTTTCTTCTTTAAATGATTGTAACACCAAAAATATATATGTTGGTGATGATAGATCTCTTAGTGTTGTAGGGACTGGAACTGTTCATATAGACAATGGTCAATTTAATGATGCATTATGTGTTGCAACCTTATCCTGCAACATTCTATTTGTATGCTAGATAACTCATTCAGGTGAAAGTAAAATCGTTGAATTTTCACCTCACGATATTATAATCAAGGACCTAAAGTATCCTATACAGATTTTAGCCACTGGCATTGCTGATGATTCTACAAGGTTGTATAAGTTTCACAACTTTGGGTCATCAAATCTTCCCTCAGTATTTGTTGCTCATAATGATGAAGTGAGAAAACTTTGGCATGAGCGATTTTGGTCACTTAAACTATCGCCTCCCTTCAAAATCTATGTAAAGAAAATATGGTGATAGGTCTTCCAATGGTATCTTGCAGAGATGGTGTTTGTTCCGGATGTGTACTCGGAAAACATCATCGAGATGGTTTTGAAAAACGTGCCTCTTGGCATGCCTCGGCCCCTTTACAGCTTGTGCATACTGATTTATGTGGTCCACTTCCAGTTGTTTCCTTCTCTGGCTACAAGTATTTCATAACTTTCATTGATGATTTCGCCAGATGCACTTGGTTATACTTCTTAAAACTCAAGAGTGAAGTATTTAACAAATTCTTGGCCTTTAAGGCCTTTGTTGAAAAACAATCTGGACATCAAATTCTTAAGCTAAGATCAGATAATGGCGGAGAACATATTAAAAACGACTTCATCAACTTTTGCACTGAGCATGGAATTCAAATGCAACATACTGTTCGATATACTCCACAACAAAATGGTGTAGCTGAAAGGAAGAATCGCACCTTAATGGAAATGGTTAATTGTATGCTTCAATCTAAAGGACTTAGTCTTAACTCTTGGGAAAAAGAAATTAACTGTGCAAATTACGTACTAAATCACACTCCTACTAAGGATTTAAAGAATATCACTCCAGAAGAAGCATGGAGCTCTATTAAACCAGATGTGAGTCACTTTCATGTTTTTGGAAGTGAAGCATGGGCCCATATTCACGATGAGAAAAGTAAAGCTTTAGAACCTAAGAGTGAAAAATGTATCTTTGTTGGATATTCTGAAGATGTCAAAGGATATAGACTTATTCCATTTAAGTCCAAGAATGTTATCATTAGAAGAGATGTAAAGTTTGATGAAAATAAATCGGCCTACGAGTCTAGTTCAACGCATGTGCCACCTCTCTCTATCTCTTCTACTTTTGAACATATTTCTTCTTGAGATGATGAAAGTGAGGATGACAATCCTCTCCCACCTTCTCACGATCCTCCTTCAGCTCCTTCACTTCCAAAATGGGTCCAAGCTACTCGGAATGCAGCAGGTGATCTTGCCAGTGATCCTACAGATCAGCGTCGTACACGTTGTCAGTTTGAAAGAGCCTCTTCTTTACTGGCTCAACTCTCAGCAAATTATGATCCTGACAACTTTGCAGAAGCTTCAGGCCATCCACATTGGGACGCAACTATGAATGAATAATATCGTTCATTATTGGCAAATGATACATGGGATCTTGTTCCTTTACCAAAGGGACGAAAACTTGATAGATGCAAATGGGTTTACAGAACCAAGTATGGACCAGATGGGAAAGTTGATAAACATAAAGCTTGTCTTGTTGCTAAGGGCTTTTCACAAGTTGAAGTCATTGACTATACTGAAACCTTCTCCCCTGTTGCCAAATGAACTCTGTCCGCCTTTTTCTTTCCCTTGCTGCCTCTTTCAAATGGGAAGTCCATCAGATGGATGTTAAATCCACCTTCTTGCATGGGGACTTGCATGAAGAAATCTACATGGAACAACCTATTGGGTTTATACAAACAAACTCCAGCCTTGTATGTCGGCTTAAGAAATCCCTTTATGGTCTCAAGCAAGCTCCTTGGGCTTGGTATTCCAAAATGGATAGCTTTCTCTTAGAATCTGGATTTTCTAGGTGTCATTCTGACAAAACTGTCTACACCAAGAAAGTGGGCAAGTCTCTTCTCATTCTTGTTCTTTATGTTGATGATCTTATCCTCACTGGCAGTGATCCCAACCTTATTAACCATGTGAAGTCCAGCCTTAAAAAGAATTTTGAAATGACAGACTTAGGACACTTACATTATTTTCTCGGTCTTCAAGTCTTGTAATCCAAGGAAGGTATTTTCCTCTCCCAATCTAAGTATGCCTGTGATCTTCTACGCTTTTTTCACATGGAAGATTGTAAGCCAGATCCTTCTCCCTTTCAGTCTGGAGTCAAACTTTCATTCATTGTATTTCCCCTGAAGTTGATGCTACCTTATACCGTCAACTTGTAGGAAAACTTCTATATCTAACCCATACTAGTCCTGACCTTTCCTTTGTTGTTGGTCTTGTTGCTCGGTTTATGCAAACCCCATGTGAAAGTCATTGGAAAGCAGCTAAAAGAATACTTCATTATGTTCGAGGTACAGTTCAGTTTGGCATTAATTACAGTGTTGAAGCATCTCCTCTATTGGTTGGTTTCACTAATTCCGATTGGGCTAGTGACCCTGATGATCGGAAGTCTACTGCCAGTTATGTGTTCACTCTTGGTTCAGGACCTATTACATGGGCTTGCAAGAAACAAGCTGTCATTTCTCTTTCTTCAGCAGAAGCAGAGTATCGTGGTGCTGTAGAAGCTAGTAAGGAAGCCTTGTGGCTTCGTGAGATCCTATTAGAGTTTGGCTTTCAGCAGCAGCATTCGACTACACTTTGGTGTGATAATCAAAGTGCCATTCAGCTTTGCAAAGATCCAGTTCAGCATCAGCATAGCAAACACATTGAACTACACATGCAATTCATCAGAAAGCTCATTCATGACCATGTTCTTGAAGTGCAATATTGTTCAACAAATGATCAAGTTGCAGACATCTTTACAAAGGCTCTCATAGAGGCGAAGTTTACT